>LGRX02035424.1:0-79303 GCA_001247695.2 Cymbomonas tetramitiformis
AGATCCTGCGCTCCTCGGCAGCTCTTTGGCTCTCTTGGAGTTGCCGAGACAGCTGTTCCAGGCGAGCCTCGGCAGCCGCCTCCCGCGCTTGCGACTCCTTCTGCCAGGCTTCCTTCAGCTCTTGCAGGTCCTGACTGTTCCTGCTCGAAGTGGACTCCGGGGACGACGACGTGTTCCCTGAGGAAGTCGGACCGGGGTGCGGGGCCGATGGTGCTCGGCTGGGCTTCCGGGTGCGAGGCACCGGGCGACTGGGGCCGCTCGGCTTAGGCGCCTGAGTCCTGGGCCTCGGACGTTCCGCGGGATGCTCTTCCTCCGATGAGGACGAGAGGGGAGCAAACCGGTTCGACCAGTTCCCACCGGGGGCTGCGGAACTCGGAGGTGCTGCACCTGACTTCCTAAGACCCCTGTGTGACTTCCGGGTGCGGCCGCTCATTCTGACGGCCGCGACGACCGCTCTCCTTACCTCCTGGAGGTCCGCCCCTTGGCGTACCAGCTCCCCTGGTCTGCCGGCGTTGATGGCAAAGACAGAGAATCTACACCTCCCAAGGGAGTTGTGAGGGTCCTCGCGCTTTTGCTGCATCAACACCCTGGACTCGGAGACTGACTGCTGGGGGATCTCCAGACGATAAGCGCCGTCCTCGGAGAGCCCATAGTCCTCGAGCTGGAACCACATTAGCCCTGACAGCGGGTGGTCTTTCCCTAGGCGCTTTAGGCCTCGACGGATGTCCTGCCACATGGACTTCTGGTCGGAATCCGAGCAAGAGCTGACACCGGATGAGGTTCCCGCCTTCCTTACCGGACGCCGCGCACTCGTTCCCTGGGACGAGTCCGAGCTGACTGGGGTCGTCCTGGGGAGCCGGCGCCACTCGCGAAGACACCTCCTGCCCATCTGGGTCATCCGGTGTCTCCGGGCTCCAACCCACCAGGTGCTCCTCTCCTTGGCGAGCATCGTCTGCTGGTGCCATGCCATGAAGACTGCTCCAGCTTGACGTCTGCCTCTGCGCCACAGACCCTGTGTCTGGACGACATGCTGGCGCCATGCTGCGAAAGCGGACTCGACCCGGCGCCGACTGCCTTTGTCAAACAGGCCCTGAAGTTGGGCGACCTGGTGGGTGACGTCATTCCACGCTTGGAATGCCAGGCGCCGGAGCTCGCGCTGATGCGCTGACTGGTCCGTCCTGGCCCTCCATGCGACCCACGCAAGCCGCGCTGTTGCGCGCTGACGAGATGGCAGGGAGACTCTCGCACGTCGTTGCGCCGAATTCAGCGCCCAGGTGCTCCATTGACGGAGGGCCAATGCGAGCATGGATTGACGTCGCTCTCCTCGCCAAGCCGGATTGGGCCGGATGCGAGACTCGCGCCCCCGTGACTGGACGACGTCTAGCTGCTCCGGGCGCCGGACATCATCAGACTCCCCTTCTGCCGGGGGGCTCCAGTCACTGGCTCGGTAAATCTCAAAGCGCCCTGGGGCACTGATGAGATTCCCTTGCTCGCTCCCCACGAGGGAAGAGAGGGAGGATGCTGCCGGTCCCGACGTCGGTTCCTGACGGACGCCCCTACTACTCGCACTCCTGCTGGACGCAGGGAGTGGGGAGAAGGGAGCTGCCGAGGGGTTCAACCCCTTAGCAGAGCGGTCCGAGTCCGACCCGGAGCCGGCGCCTGCCGCCGGCGGTGCCGGAACCTCGGGCGACGCACGCTTCCGGCGCGCCGGCTGCCGTAGCGCCGAGCTCAATGCGAGCTCGGACACTGGCTCAGCTCCACTGCCCCTCGCTGGTGAAGGGGCTTTTGGTGGCGAGGCCCTACGGGGCCCACCAGACAACCCTGGAGGGGCTCTCAGGGGCGTGCGCGCCGGTGTAACCTCGAGGGCTTCACCGCCGTATTGGCGCGCAAGCGCGCGCCGCACTCCCCCCCCCTCTCACGGGAGCGCCAATCCCGGCTGTCTGACCCGCCAGCTGCGCCCCAGAACTCCCCAGAGCCTGGGCCAACCGACAGGCCTGCAGCGCGAGACCCCGACCGACCGGACCCCACGGCTGAGCCGGGGGCGGCGCCGGCCCGACCCCCCCCACGCCGGCCCGACCGACCGAGGCATTCCTCTTCATCTGAATACATGGGCATAGTATGCGTGCTATGCGTGAGATCCAATTTAGCTAAAGCCGAAAGTGTACACGACACACGTGGCAACTAGAACCCGCCGATCTAGAAATTTACCACTTGCGCCCGAGCACAAGTGGCTACACCGGCCGAGGCGCGGAGATTTCCGGAAAGGAAGATCCTAGAAAGCTAAAGCCCCATGGGGGACATCAAACGTTGCACGCTCGCAATTTAACCAATCGAAAAGCGGTTGGTGTGGCAACTAGCACCCGATCCCAGGAATACGCCACTTGCGCGCGAGCACAAGTAAGCACACCGGCCGAAGCGCGGAGATTCCCGAATAGGGGGGACTAGAAGGCCAAATTAAAGGTAGGGGAAATCCCGAACCAACCCCGAATTTCAGCAAAGGCTTACGCAAAATTGAAAAATTTGCGCAGCGCTTCCGCCGCGAAGGGTCGGAATTGCCGAAAAACGGAGGCGATTTGGTTTTCCCGCACCTGCGAGTCCAAAAGCACGGATATGCGTGCTATGCGTGTATGCGTGCTAGGACTAAGGCAACGCTCGCACCTTAAAAGATTGTCGTCGAGCTAGATTTCTCCACACCGACGCGGCTCCAAGCAACCTGGAACCATCAATCCCACACACCACCGCGCAACAAGAACGAGAGCACAGGCATTCTCGATTTCGTAGTGCAAGTACTCGCTAACTAATCGCACAAGGCGGGGCGGGTTGATCAGAATTTGCGCAAGAAAGACAAGGAAGCAACGTGAAAACACGAACTAATTACCATTTTGTAGGAGTCTACACCTTGACTTCTTCTCTTCTTTACGGTTTCGGACTTATACTATTCTACACTTATTAAACGACCGCACGAGGTATGCTTACGCTTGGTCAACTACAAGACTTCGGTTTCGTAAATCTATATAGTTATGCTTTTGCTATCAGTGCATGCTTTCAATACACAATATACAGCAGTTACGGCTCTTTACTTTTATGTTATACTTTTCAGTTCAGTTCATCTCTCCGAAACGGGTTACTCTTAGAGTTCTTATACATTCAGGAACTCTTTCCATAACTCAACTGTACTGAGTACTCCGTACAACAGTCTAGGCACCTCACATCAACATCATTCTGATCGGTCCTACTGTACTCCGTACTGAGTACTCCTGCGTTTTATACTTAGCCGTTTTTCTTGCTCTTGTGCTTGCCTCCTAGCACAGAGGGTGTGCACGACGCCGATGGGATGCGCTACTGGACTCAGATGCGTGCGATCGTCATCTCCGAGACCGTGGACTCCGCTCCCCAACTTGCCACAATCCGTCGACTTTGTGAACGTCATCGCAAGGTCAACCCGACGTACGGCGATTCTGACCGCGTGGCCGACCTCTGGCACATCTTGGCCGAGTCCGCAAAGAAGAGCCCCTACGTCACCCCCCTCTACCTGGTGGTGCTCGGCGAATTGCGTTCAGGTCATCCATTCACTTTTCACCGCCTCGCCCTTCGCATCCGCCTTGCCTTTCGGGACGAAAGCCCCCTTGCCACACTTTCGTCCCGGCAGGATTCCGCCGCTCCATCTGGCTCCTCAGGCTACCGCCCCAAGACCTGCTCAAGCCCCAGACTCCTGACCCCCCCCAGCCGCCCTACCGCCATGGCACTCCGCCCGCAGAAGCAATCGAAGGCATCGCTTGATGGGGAGTGGGTGGCGGACTCCCCCACTGCTCTACACAAGAAGTGGTCCGGCACCGGCTACCCGTGTGCGGTGTGTTTCCGCGTGTGGGGCGTTACTGACGCGCACGCAGGCACCCGCGGTGCTTGCCCTTACGTCTGCATCGAGACCTTTGCCAACGACAAACATCTTGAGTGTTCCAAGCCGGCCGCGCCCCGTCCGTCGCTTCAACCGCCTCCCGCAGGCGGAACACCTGACCCGCCGCCCGCGGGCAATGCGCCTGCCCCATCGGCTGACTCCGGCTTGGAGCCGGCGTTCCGGTCCGTGCGGTTGCAGCTGCCCACATCTGGTGGTGATGACGCGGTTGACCCCGTCGATGCCGCCGCTACGGTGGTGCATGTGGAAGTTTCCGACGCACCTCCGCTGGTTGACGGGCCTGTTGGTGCCTCCCTGGCCTTCCAGGACGAGGACACCGACTGGCCGGCTCTGCGCTCTTCGCCCGTTTGGGTGCCGCACGTTCCAGGGGTTGGAGTGGTGATTGGCACTCAGCCCCAAACCCTAGATTGAAACCCTCGATTGACACATCACGAGTTAGCTAGTAACTAGGGAAACATTACATTTCTCCTAGCCGCCTGCCCGGGAGTACCGGTTGGCCCTGCAGTGCACCTCCCACCTTCGGGGTGAGGTGGTGTCATGGGAACACTGACTTCCACCCCCCATAAGGGGGGGAGGTCATTGGTGCCCTGTGTCACCCCTCGCCTGCTCGGATGTCACTTGCAGTGCCTGCTGTTTGCTCCGCTCGTGTGTCACGGCCTGTCCGCCAGCTTAAACCCTGGGACGACAAACGAAGTGAGTGCGGTACTCATTGTTGTCGCCGCAGTGCGACAAACAGTGAGTGCGGTGCTCATTATTGTCGCAGCGACAAAAAGAAGACTGATATTTATGGACAGAATCTAGAAACGTTGTACAAAAGATTATGACTATAAACACCGCGCCGCCATGCGGGGGATTTTGATATATTGTTAATTGATTGATCACAAGATTGCATAATCGATATTGATCGATACCTTCGGTGAAATATTGTTATTGATTGATTACGCTTAGGAAATATTGAAATTGATCGATCACGAGATGTAGCGGATATCCGCAAAATCGATTGATAATAATTCGGTCAAGATATCCAAATATATCAATGTGGCCTCAAAAACTTCGATACCACGCCTTGCAATACGAAGTACCTGTGTATTACTTGCGTATTACTAGTATCTGTACATGTACTTGGCGGCGACTACCTAAAAATACCGCTTACCGGTGCTCATTTTCCCGAGTCCCCAGTACCTGGTACCCTTCATGAGGGTCCCGAGAAGGGGGCGGGTGGGGACTACGCGCGTACCGCCAGGTACTTGAGGCAAATGTGTTTTCGTGGGTTTTCACGTTTTCTCAAACCGTCTATATTAAGATTGCCACGTGGACATACCATTCTTGGATCCTGACCAATTACAATTTTACAATAGGGGGACATGTTGCGAAATTCGACGCTTTACACTTCAACATGTGGGAATTGACGGACGAGATCTCAGATCGAGAAAGCGAACGGGCGTCGACGCGACGCGTCTGTTAGTATTTAAAATATATATAGGAATGTATTCTTCCTGGGCGACGCGACGCGACGCGTCTGTTGCGCTGTTGGCCCGCCCGCGTTTATACTGTACACGTGTCACTTGGTGTGTCACTTCTGTGTCACCACCTCTACGCCTGCGCCTCCCGTATCATCAACGCAACGTGATTCAACAACGTGACAACGTGATGTCATTTATATTCCATATAGTTATACGACAGCGACACAGTCGACACTCGACAGTGACACCGACGATACAAATTTACATACTCGATAGTGACTTAAATTAATTTACCCCGGGAGCCCCAAGGCGGGCCCCGGCTACCGAACGATTAAGGGCAGTCCAATTTACATACTCGATAGTGACACGATATCGGAATCGGCACCTAGTGCGCTATCGCTATCGTATGGTATGAGGTATCGGTCGATGGGACTATGCTCAATGCTGTGTAGATCAGATATTTTCAGTGCGCGCGTCGCTCTCATCGCCGTCGTTTCGAGGCTGACCCTGATGAGCTGGAGGGTTGAGGATTGAAGATTGGTGGTATCCCGCAAAAGTCGAGTGTCATGTGCATAAGTATCAAGGAATCCTGCATATCTATTACGTTTTTTAGGCTCTCCCTCTCGGAAAGTGCGAAGTCAAACACAAAGTGGAGGTGGAAGACGAAGTGTCTACTGTTTTTGTATAATTATACTGTAGTGTGACCCAGTCGTAGTCACCGATTCAGAGTCATCGCTCGACTGTGTGCCTCTGTCACGTCTCACGTGTTGGGTGTCACAGGTGTGAAGCAAGGAACTTCCTGACCCATCCAGTTTTATTCGTACGATAAATGATCGAATGATCCATATTCCACGTAGGTATCCCATCTTTGACGGGGGCACGGGGCTCAATTCGTGCGATCGATGCAACCTACAAGTGTAGTCCGATGGACGACACGATCACAGTGACAGTCTCATACTCGAGTGACTCGACACCATCACCATCACCACTCGACTGTTCCACTGGAGAGACACTCGACAGATACTGTACAGTAGAGCCTCTTGTCTGATATAAAGGCGCGCCGGGGCAAACTGCTCAAACGTGGGCAGAGCAACTTGAAAACTACTACTCACCATGGCTAATAAAGTTATGGAATCCCAACACTCGAAAGTTTTATCTTCATTGAATATGCGTACTTGTAGCCCTCAGCTAACAAGATGTATCAGGGCTCCTAGTCGTCAAACGCCTTGTAAGAGCGCGAGGGTGCACAGACTGGGTGTTGTGTCATCAGCCACGTTGGACCAGGGCAAAATGTCAATGGTAGATGACCGAAAGCTGTCGCAAGTGGACCCCGAGGTAAAAATTGTCCTAGTTTAGTGCAGGTATCAGTGTAATGAAAAAGTTACTGCGCGTTGCTCACTCTACATTGTGTCGCAGATGTATGATCTCGTCACTTCGGAAAGCAAACGTCAAGTAGATGGCATCGAGCTCATCGCTTCAGAGAACTTCACATCACAAGCGGTCATGGAGGTTCTTGGTTCTTGTTTGACAAACAAGTATTCTGAGGTAATTGAGAAAAGCCGATACTCGTGACCTGTGTGAAGCCTGAAGCCTGAACCTCCTGCGGCATCCCAACGGTCGTGAAAAGAGTTGCGTTCGTCGGGGGAACAGGGCCTTCCTGGAAGGCGCTACTACGGAGGAAACGAGTATATTGACCAAGTAGAACGTTTGTGCCAGGTAAAGTATATACGCCCCTTCAACTCCCCGTGCATATGGCACGTGTTCCAACCCACGCCCGTTACTTCATCTTTTGCTTAGCGCGGACACCTCTATTTTTCTTCTGATTTTCGCCTTGATTTAGACACCACGGTTGCTGCAACTTATCCTTTTTGGGAGGTGGGTTGTCTCTCAGGACCGGGCATTAGCTGCTTTTGGTCTGGACTCCAGTGAGTGGGGGGTTAACGTTCAACCACTGTCCGGGTGCCCCGCCAATTTCGCTGTGTATACGGGACTCTTAAACCCTCACGACCGCATTATGGGATTAGATCTTCCCCATGGGTCCGTACCCACAATCCCTGTTGCAACTTTTAACGCGTCCCACTATCCACACTCTTGTGCCGCGGTCCCATATCCTTATGACTGACGAATGGCTTGCTTGAAGTGTTTCATGAAATTCTACCGTGGCACTCCCCACCTTTTTCTTGAAGTTGTGGAGGCTATGATGTTTGTCTTGCCTTCGTGCCTCCAGCGCCACACTGAGGCCGCTGTTCATTCGCAGGGGGCACTTGTCTCACGGTTTCTTTACGCCGAAGAAGCGCATTTCCGCAACCTCGGTCTACTTTGAGTCCATGCCTTACCGCCTCGACGAGTCCACAGGTATCATTGACTACGACACCTTGGCGAAGAACGCACTGCTCTTCCGCCCAAAACTGATTATTGCCGGCGCCTCGGCGTACGCCCGAAACTACGACTACAAACGCATGCGGGAGGTGTGACTTGCCAACTCTCCGGTCCCATGCTTACTTGTCTTCATGTACCTCCGCTCTGTAGCCTAAACAAGTTTGCTGCTGCCGTTGGCTTCTTCGCTGTACACCCGGGTGAGCTTCGCTGCGTGCTTTGTAGCCGTTCTCACCTCTCCACTGTCAAGATGGAGTAGCTTTGGTCCCGCATTTGTCGCCCCCGGCACTCCTCTCATGCAGCCGGTTATCAAGCTCGTCTTTTGGCGAAAGAACCTAGTTTTAAAGATAGCAGCATAGGTCCTGCTGTACAGAGACGACACTTCCACCGGAGCACTCACGCGGTTGTACCATCTGGTGTCACGTGCTTTTAGATCTGCGATAGCTGCGGAGCGTACCTCCTGTCAGACATGGCCCACATCAGCGGACTGGTCGCCGCCGGCGTCGTTGACAAGTGAGTCTGCTCAAAGCCCCCTCAATCCGGTGTTGCTGCTCCGGCGCCCTGCTCTCGCTCTGTGCTCGTGTCCTCTTTCGCCGGAGAAAACGACTGCTTCGCGACTCCTTGCCTGAGAGTGCTTGTGGTGAGGGAAGAAGCGCAGCGCACGCACCTCGCGTCTTTTTCGCTCGGGATACTTGCGGAGCTGGCTGCACACGTGGAGCTCTTTCGTGTGGGAGGTAGTATGTATTGCCCGGTATAGAGAGTCTTTGCGAAATCCAACTGCTTGTGCGTTGCGTCCGGTAAGGCTTCTCTGCAGTATGTCCGCGACAACGCTTGCTTCAAGAGTTGCAGCCGTTCCGGTCGGTCGTCCACAGCTCCAACCGGTGCGGTCGGTAGCTCACAGTCTATCCGGTGCGGTCGGTCACCCACAACTATCCGGTTCTGTCGTTTGGTCACATCTCTATCCGGTGCGATCGGTCGCCAACACCTCTATCCGGCGCTGGTAGACCTCTCCGTTTCACTGAAGTGGCAGAATTGACCGTGCAGCCCCTTCGAGTATTCCGACATCGTCACTACGACCACACACAAGTCCCTCCGCGGCCCACGTGGAGGCATGATCTTTATGCGCCGAGGAGGCGAATTTGGAGACGATCTGCTAAACGCTATCAATGGAGCGGTATTCCCTGGGCTGCAGGTGTGTGCTCCGTCGGCCGCGCTTCCCGCTGCTCTCGTGTTCTCTTCCACGAACTTCGCTCACAGGCTCTCCGATGAACTGGTTGGCCTGTTGTACGTGCAAGTTTCGGGTGACAGCGTGAGTGCCTGGACCGCCAAGAAAGGGCTTTGTCTGCCTGGTTGCAGGGAGGACCTCACAACAACGCTATTGGTGCACTGGCCGTGTGCCTCAAACAAGTGGCCGAGCCTGAGTTCAAGACCTACCAGGAGCAGGTCAAGAAGAACTGCTCTGCCATGGCTGACCGCCTCATCGAGCTTGGCTACGATCTTGTGTCCGGGGGCACAGACAATCATCTTGTGCTCGTGGACCTGAAGAATAAGGTACTTCCCAGGAATCCGTGGTCGTTGCGCGAGTTCACACCGCCACGGAGGCCTTGCATCCACACGCCTTTCATTCACGAGAACGGGCCCCTCCCCCCGTCATCTGTGGTCTCCCCCGCCCTCGCCTTATGAGCAAGTTTTTAAATACCTCTTCAGTGCTGTGCGATCCAAAGACGTTTTTGCCTTGCTGGTGCGAGATGCGCAGGCAAGTTCCGAAACCCCTGCCTGTGAACACTAGACGAGGCCCCGGTGACGGTACCGGTCGTTCCCTTTGAGTTTCGTTGCCGGCGCTCTGACAGGGGTGCTGTGACAGGGCATCGATGGAGCACGTGTAGAGACCGTGCTGGACGCCTGCCACATTACCTTGAACAAAAACTCAGTGCCTGGTGACACCAGCGCATTAGTACCAGGCGGCATCCGCATCGGGACCCCGGCGATGACTACGCGAGGTCTCAAAGAGGTGCGATCTACGGAAGGAGCCGCGCTGAGCCTCTCCACTTCCCTCCTTTGTGGGCACTGATCCTGTTGTCACCTCTTTATACAGCTGAGAGCTTCGGTGCACTCGCTGAGAAGTTGTGCGATGTTCTTTCGTGGAATACGCTATGCGTCACGCCTGGGAGGGAGGAGGCACTTGGCTCTAATGCGCGCTCGGGTGGGCAAGGAGCAGGAGGACTTTGTTGTCGTGGCGGATTTGATCGATCGCGGCGTGAAGATCGCCACTGAAGTGAAGGTGGTCTTTCTCATACAGTTCCTTGCATGATGCACATCCTGTGTAGATGATGTCACCTGTTGGACACGTGGCGTGCTTGTTTTGGGGATGACGAAAGCCTACAACTACTTCTCTGCCGCGTCCGTGGTTGTGCTCAGGTGCCAGCATGCTTTTTGCGGCACTCACTGCAGTAGCGCTCTGTTCTTAGCACTCCTCCGCGCCCTTTCCTGCGGTGGCGCGCTCATGCCAGCGCTCCTCCGTCCCCCTTACTTCTTACTTCACGGGATATTGTGTATGTGCATGTGCCTTCAACTGTGTAGTTTGGTGTTTGCCTGACAGGCTGCTGCTGCTGGACCAAAGCTCAAGGACTTCAAGGAGTGCCTGGCAAGTTCACCACCCGAGGCACTTGCGCAACTGGAGGAGGATGTGTTCACTCTTGCGCGGCCTTTCCCCATGCCTGGCCTGCCTATTCAATGAATTGCTTAGTTATACAATTCAAGCAAAAGCAGGTTGGCGGTGTCGGAAGTGAGCCTGTGGTTCACTGCGAATGCTCGGCCAAATTGTACCAAAAACAGTAATTCTGGCTTTAAGCCGGTCGAATGGGCTGGAATGAAATTCTCAAAGGTAGTCGACAGATAGACTTGACAAAATAGTCCATTATAGTAGGAAGGAGCTAATATGTACACAGTCTCTGATAGAACTGGATGGATCTGTTACCTGAGTGAAATAGATGGTATGGCCGGTACAGTGGCCTATAAGGTAAACTCATATAATGAAGAATCCGCAACAAAAGTGGAGACCATAACAACATTACCAACGTCTGGTTTGCTCGGATCGGATCAGAATCTTTTAGAACTACGTGGATACACCATCCTTAGACCCCAGCCAATAATGTTGCAAATTTCAGTGCTATAAATTTCTATGAACGGTACCTTTGTAATGGGGAAGTAGTTGTGCTAAAGCACATATATTGTTATAATTATCTTTAAAATTTTGGGAAGCTGGCACCCTAGCTCAATTCCGGTTAACGGGATGGATACTCGGTAACATACAGTATCTCCGTAGCAATCGGTATGAGTGTGCTCGAAAAGTCTGTATGATATACGGTGCACTAGTTGCATTCAAGTCATATAAAGATGTTTGTAATAAGATGCACAATCAACGGCGCCTACCATGTTGTAATGTCAAATGCCATGCGACGATATACGTGCGTGAGGTCAGCACTCAGATTTGTGGGTGAATGGGTGCGACTCTGGCTGGTTGTTGTAACCCCTCTATGCGCACGACTCAGTCCGACGGGGAATTTGAAATACGAACACCTAACGTGGAACAATGCCATTTAAAAAAAAACTCAACGACACGCGAAGGTTGTCACTGGCCGTGTGGCCTATTCTGTGGTTGCCATACCGCGCCACTCTTTCACCCTTTCCCTTTTCGACGACAGGTGACGTGCAACTTGATATAAGCTTTTGCGTTCCTTATTTTTCGTATATACCTTTCAAGTTTTATTCCCTGACCGATTCCCCTGGTGAGTCGTGAGTACGATGGGTGGAAACACTGCGCGGACTCGGACCGAATAACAAGCGTCATATGATGATATCTGCCCCCCGAAATCTCAAACGGAAGGTGGCAAGGCTCTAGGGTGGCAATACGGTAACTCGAACGCCGATATGACGTGCAACCCCCCTCCCCAATGAAGCTGCCCCGCGCCAAACCCCAGCCGCCTACGCAAGCATTTTATTCTTTATAGCGATACGCCGGTGTTTTAGCAGTGTACCGTACCGCATAATGCGACGCAGGTGCTGGAAAACGCAAGAACCGCTGCCGACGGTGAAACACCGGATCGCACTAAACTAAAAAAAACGGAATAGATACTACTGATGAGTCTAGGACACAAGCTGTACGCCGAGGATGACCGACACTGAATATGACCCCTGACGGTATGAACTAGGCAAGATACCACCTCATTCGAGGTGTACTGCCTGTGACAATACCTTATGCCACCCTAGCTACTAGAGCTTCCGAACGGAGGATTGATAGCAAGGGGCTGACCTAGCGCCAAAATCCAAGTTCTTGGGGGCTCACCCCCAAGTAGGGCAGAATGCAAGTCCTAGGGGGGGGTCTGAGCACACGCCCTTGCCTCAGAATAACTCCAGTGTTCAACGACAAAGTCGGGGATGTTTGAAAATTCACAGATGAGGCGATAGCGCGGGGCACTCCCACCCCCACCATTCTTGCGTGACTAGTCCACGACCGTGATGGTAGTATTGTGGGACACTCCCGCTCGCCTCCCGCGCGCGATGGTGGTATCGTGGGGCACTCCCGTCCGCCCCGCGCGCGTGATGGCGGTATCGTGGGGCACTCTTGCCCGCCCCGCGCGCGTGATGGTGGTATCGTAGGGCACTCCCGTCCCCCGCGATCATGGGGCACGTATCATGGGGCACTCCCACCCGCCCCGCGCGCGTTATGGTGGTATCGTGGGGCACTCCCGCTCGCCCCGCGCGCGTTATGGCGGTATCGTCTATCGTGGGGCACTCCCACTCGCCCAGCCGTGTGCGCGAGTGCAAGTTCTAGAGGGGGGGGCCCCACACAGAGCAAAATTTAAGTTCGGAGGTATTTCGGAACCTACCCCCCCCACTATCAATCCTCGGAAGCTCCTAGAAATACAATGTGAGATGTAAGATGCTCAGTATAGGAGCTAGCAAAGCGGTCACAAGTGGTTGTTGCAAGTACAGTCTAGGCATGAAATACACGCCAAAGCTGAAGGCTTACTAGAAATAATCTGCTTGGGTAAATTCACAGCTTGCTAGCTAGTGGTGGGTACAAAGATCTCGCTCGCCTGACTGCGGCATGTGATGGACGGGCGAGACTCTGTCCGGAGTCCCTCGCGTCGAGACTTGCACCGCCAACACGCGTGTGCTACTCTCTGAGACCATAGTGATCAAAGAAAATGGCGACAAATCCACCTGAGGAAGCCTATCCTCGAGTAAATTAAGTGCATAATTGCCCGTAATTATTAGTAATTGCTGGTAATTATTGAAAAATATAGCAATTATTGGAAATTCTGCGCAATTACCTGCAATTATTGGTGATTATGCGACATTACTGGTCCTTATTGGTACTTGCCGGTACTTATCGATAACAGGGAGTAGTATCGAAATATTTTTGCTATATTGATAGTTTTCGATAAATCAACTTTTATTATTGATCAATAACAATAGGTGCATTCTCATATTGTCTCATATCGATCGATACCAATAGTTGTTTACCCGAGATTAATCAATAACGATAAATACACACAACCTCGTGCCCTTATCAATCGATAGCGATAGTTTAACAGTTCTCATCAATAAATAAGTAATATATGCTAACTGTCGATATATCAATATTCAATATGACATATCGATAGGTAGCGCCACTGCAACAAATATGTGTGTGTATTCCATATACACACTTCGACACTTGCAACTACATCTGGCACAAACGTGTAGGAAGTCAGTTAACCGTAAATGAAAGCAGCGTAAACACATGCACCGATTTCAAAATGTGGTCCGGCGCACATATACAACAGTGCACTGAACAGCCTCGGCGACGCATGCATATACAAAGGTTCAAAATAAGGTACGACACATAGTTACCTCCAATGCTAGGAGAGATGCCTTCAGCATACAAAGCGGCGAGGGCGTTGCTGACCTTAGCCTTGCCCTCCGCGGATAAAGTCAGCACGAGGTCAACCACAGTCTGATACGAAGGAGGAGTGTAGCCTCCTTTGAAGATGTTGTCGAAAATAGCGCGAAACTCCATGTCCTTCTGGGGCAAAGTCAGCGCTCTCCCACGACGAACGAGCCAAAAAGGACACGTAGACCGGTGCAGACGGTCACGTTGCTCAGCAGAGGACTGAGGGAGCAGGGCCTCGATGCTCCCCTTCTTAGTGCTGCTGCTTTCCCCGCCAGTTTGAAGATCTATCTCGGTCTCGCAGTTCTCGGTCTTGATATCGACGAGGGCTCCCTTATGCCAATAATGTGCCAAGTGAGTTCGTAGGTTGGAAGTGTTACCACAATACTCCTTGGGCGCGGAGTCGGGTCCACAAAGATTGCAGCGGTACTCCACGATCTTCTTGCCTTCCATGCGAACCCTGAAATGCCGCCAGTAGGGCGACCGAAAATTCGCGGCCGGTTTTTGGTAGCCGCCAGAGTCCTCCTCAACACCTGCCGGTGCGTGTGGAAACATCATACCGTGCGAATATATTATACTAGGAACAATGAGAAGTATGCACACAAAATAAACGGACCAAAGTCAGGTAGTAGTGCGAACCTTCGCCATCGTTGTCACGCTCCTTGCGCTTGTTCTTCTTAGCCTCGGCGGATTTCTTCGCGATTTTTGTTTGCTCACGTTCCTGACGATTCTCAAACTCGAGAATCTCAGCGCCATGCCCTGGCAAATTCTCCTTGGGCTCCCATGTATCATTACCCTCGGACAAATCCTTCCACCTTATCAACCATTGTTGTTGTCCGTACCGCGTGCGACACGCTATTATTTTCTCTACTCCATAGACTCTATCGTCACTGCCAGCAGCATCGAACGGGTGTTGCGGGGTAAGTTTCACTAGCCCTTTTCCTTGGGGCAACAACACCTCGCCGGTGGTTGCCTTAGCCTTGCCGTTGCTGCGCGATCCACGTCCACGCTTGCCCATGCCTGATGCAGTAGAAAAAAGAAAGAATGTCAACCTGATCTGAGCTCGGCAGGAATTCGAATTGTGACGTCTAGACGATAGGGTGTTGTCGAGTTTTTATAGCCCACGAAGGGGGATCGCCAATTCGGCGCGACTTCGAACAAGAGCGAGAAAGCGGCGTTGGTGCCAACACGCCAATGATGGTGCAGTACGTGCTTGGTCGAAGATCGATTTATCGATGACGTATTGATAACCAATAATATGTTTGCTTGTGCTAGGAGTTCATTGATCGATTTCAATAGGTGTTCGAGTGTCATCGATCAATATCGATAGTTCGCGGGGCTTCGTGCGCATGCATCGATCAATACCAAATAACTGGTCGTCGAGATCAACCAATATCCAATAGTTCGATATCTATGAATTTCCTATCAATAAATAACAATATTTCGATAAATCGATACTATCGAAAATAATGAATATCGATACTACTCCTTGATCGATAATCTTTGGCACTTATGAGTAATTTTTGAATTTTGCGAATCAGCATACCGCAATTATACGACAATTATACAACACGTGTACGGCAAGTATACCCTACAACTTAGTCGAGGATATGCCTCTGAGGTGCCTCCGGAAAATCCGGTGTGCTCCGTGGAAATGCGAAAGGGCTTTGCTCATCGAAGAGCGTAGAGAAATGAGCTCTCTGATTGTTATGAGAGTATGGACCCTCGCAATATACCAACGTCAATAGTCTCGAAAAGATCCGTAAGCTTCTGCTCGAAGAAATCTGAGATGTATCCATAGAACAAAACTCGAAACGTCGAAATAAATGATGAAATATATATATTATCAAAGACGTAGTCGTAGAGTACCACCACGCCTACTAGTAGGAAATAATGCTTGTCGGCGGCTACCAGGCAGCCACCGAGAAATCGGGGATTCGAGCCAAAAAAACAAGGGATTTGGGCCCGTAGGGCCCGGCGAGGGGCCCGATAGGGCCATTTGCGGGCCCGAAGGGCCCAAAAATGGGATTTCAAAATTAAGTTTCCCGGCCATTTTCAGGGCCTCCGTAAGGGGATTTCAGGGGCCTGAAGGGAGGAATGTGCCAGGGCGGGGCACGACGTAGAGTCTACGACCCCCTCACGATATGCCAACACTGAATGCCAACACACTATTCGATGAAAATGACATTCTCATGTGAAAATGATATTGCCTTATTTACCTCATGATAGGATTAAAAAGCCGCATTTTAACAGTCAAGAACATGCAAGTGCAGGCTGTGCATTAGATTTAATGGTTTTTATGGTACACAATTGAGGTCAAATGCACTTTTTCGAAATCTAGGAGGAGTGAAAACACAAAGAACTTTTTACTCAGAATATATATACATGTTATACACATATTATTTACATGTTTTTTTTCAGTCTTGCTTTACGCGTCCACTTCAGGTGCTACCGCTACCGCTACGCAATTATCAAAAGTTTCGTCTTCATCGGAATCATCCGATTCATTCAAGTCACCTAGGACCTTGCGCGTACGTTTGGTTTGTTGTGCAAGCAAAGCGACGACTATCTGCGCGCATTGCTCGTTCGGTATACTCCGTTGGGGGTCTTTCGCATCCACATTCCATGCCAGCACTATTTCATTCTGATCGAAAGTCTCGGTAGACGGTCGGTGCCCCGATGGCGCTGCGAAAGCTCCTAGGTGACTCGCAAGATGCTTGCCGAGGTGCTTCTTCGTGGTGCCGGTGTACTTTTTGGGTTGGAAATAGCGATATTGCAGCTGCTGAGTTGACGGAGTGCGCGCCTCCACCTTCACCAAGTGCAACGGATCCGACCATTCGCTTCGCCTCTGTTGTACGCGGAAAGCGCACATGTCGTGTTCACGTTCCACTGCGAGAGCCACTGCAAAGCTGCCGACTGTCATCTGGTCGTAGGTGACCTCCAACTGGGCGTTGTCCACGTACTGCTCTGCTTGCTTTTGGGCTCGACCTTGATGTTTCCGTTTACCGTTGTAAATTTCTATCGGCGCTCGATCAATTCGGCGTTGGATGCGCACCGGTATAACGGGGACGGCGGCGGCACCGGCAGCTTCTATCGCCAAAGCGGGCGCCTCTATCAGTCGAACCAAGGTGGCATTGCGCTCAATGCCGATTTTCTCAGGATGCTGGAAGGTATCGCGGGCGCTTGACATTCTCCACCACGGCAGTTAGGTGGCGCTGTTTCTCGACGACGACATCCTCGCGCCAAAACTTTTCGTGCACGTCCGTGAGCTTTGAGCCCAAAATGTCCTTCAACGCCTGTAATATATGCTCGAGCTTTTCGATGCCTTCTACGGTAAAAGGATTCGGCGTGACGTATCCAGACCCCGCGACCGGGGGTGTAGAAGCAAGTCTTGCCAATGGAGTCTCGGGTGACCATTTGCGTGAAATGGAATACTGTTTGTACTGCATGCCCACTTCGCCGTGCTCGTCCTTCTTGAACTTGAAAGCCTGCTGTGTTGAAATATTGTGGCAATCGAAGACGTGAACAGAAAACCAAGAGCTGAAGCCAAAGATCTTCTCGGTGTGCTCACACGTTACACCATCCGTAAAGCATTCTTGTGCGACCTGTATCATCTCATCGAGCGTAAAAGTTTGCTTGCGTCGTAGACGCACGGAGAAACGTGAAAACATCTGGTCAATGTTCTCGTGCGTATGTCCCACCAACAGAAAGTTTAGTTTCACCTTGCGAAAGACGGCCGTGTGAACCAACCAAGCTGCGTATGCCAACATCAACTTGCTCTTGTTGGTGTTCACATTGTCAAGCTGTACATACAATACTTCAGGCATCGGGTATGAATTTTCCCCGTCCCCGTTGCGTCGATGCTCTTGAATGCGGAGGATATCCCAGTGTAAAACGTTGACAAGGAAGTTTGCATCGTCCTTGAAGTTGGCGTAGTTGAAATCCATGAAGCGGCCCACGTTCTCGATCATGCTCCCCATGTTGTGCACGTCAAGGAAGTCCTTAGAGTCCAGATGTTTAGGGATACGTCGAAAGGGCTCGGGGTTTATTCCGGATTAACTTTGGGGCGAAAACTAGATTAAAAATGATAGTTCCTACTTTCGAATTAAATGACACGTTACATGTCGTCCGCGAATGTCATCATATAGAGTACCATGCGTCCGCGTATGTCATATAGATAGAGCGCTCCGTCCGGCACATGGTACACATGGTAAAGCTGCGAACGGAAGGTCAAAGGCAAAGGGGAAAAGGGTTTAAGATTTAGCGGCAGTAGGAATAGTTTTCAGAAGCATATGAAAAGTATTCTAGTGCTTCTGAAAACTATTCCTACTTCTTCTATATCCTAAACCCTTTGCCTTGCCTTTTACTGCTGCACGCGACCGGCAAGCATCTTTGAAACTTCCGAGTTTCAAAGATGCGTTTTGTATTTTGGGTGCACCCTAAAATTACAAAACAGCCGAGCGCTTCCCGTTTGTGCGGGATATTCACATAGAAAAAAGAAAAAGAAAAAGAAAAAACCACGCCCGTCGGGCGTATGAGTAAATTAATTTCCCCGGCCCTACTCTGGGCCGGGATATTCACATTTATTCCATGGCATATTTCATATGAAATATACACATAAGCACGAAGGCATCGGCCACGCATCTTTGAAACTAACGAGTTTCGAAGATGCGTTTTTTGTCATTTGGGTGCGCATACCCAAATAACAAATCAGCCGAGCGCTTCCCGTTGGCGTGGGGTATCCAACGCTTGAATGTTGAATATTCATTATAATATGAGTTAGCATGCGAGGTTGCGAAGGCATCGGGACAGAATCTACGAAACTGTCCTATGCCTTTGCCTTTGGGTTTGGGTTCGAACGTGACACCCAAACCCAAAGATGCCAAACAGCCGAGGGCTTCCCGTGCGTCCTAGAGCACGAAACTTGGCACAAATACTGCCAAGGTACATATCTTTAAGTTACCTGAAGCTCAAGGCTTCAAGTTACTTGTGCGCGAAACGCGCAATTTGTTTCTAAGGCAGATGTTTTGGGTTTGGGTTCGAACCCAAACTCAAAGATGCCAAACAGCCGAGGGCTTCCCGTGCGTCCTAGAGCACGAAGCTTGGCACAAATACTGCCAAGATACATATCTTTAAGTTACTTGAAGCTCAAGGCTTCAAGTTACTTGTGCGCGAAACGCGCAATTTATTTCTATGGCAGATGTTTTGGGTTTGGGTTTGGGTTCGAACCCAAACGCAAAGATGCCAAACAGCCGAGGGCTTCCCGTGCGTCCTAGAGCACGAAGCTTGGCACAAATACTGCCAAGGGATATATCTTTAAGTTACCTGAAGCTCAAGGCTTCAAGTTACTTGTGCGCCCAACGCGCAATTTATTTCTAAGGCAGATGTTTTGGGTTCGGGTTTGGGTTCGAACCCAAACCCAAACCCAAAGATGCCAAGCAGCCGAGGGTTTCCCCTGCGTGTGCATGTGAGTTAATTCATATGAAATATTCCATGGAATACATGTGAATATCCCGCACAAACGGGAAGCGCTCGGCTGTTTTGTAATTTTAGGGTGCACCCAAAATACAAAACGCATCTTTGAAACTCGGAAGTTTCAAAGATGCTTGCCGGTCGCGTGCAGCAGTAAAAGGCAAGGCAAAGGGTTTAGGATATAGAAGAAGTAGGAATAGTTTTCAGAAGCACTAGAATACTTTCCATATGCTTCTGAAAACTATTCCTACTGCCGCTAAATCTTAAACCCTTTGCCTTCCCCTTTGCCTTTGACCTTCCGTTCGCAGTTTTACCATGTGCACCTCGGAGCGGTGGCACCTCGGGTCCGGCGAAATGACGATGACGACCTGTCTCAGGTCTGATGACATCTCGATCGCGCGGAATCAGTTCCCACTTCGTGCCCAATAACGTTTACCCATGCGACTGCGACATGACACACCCAAAATTAATCTAGAATAAGGCACTGTCATTCTTAATCTAGTTTTCGCCCCAAAATTAATCTAGAAATAACCTTTTGCCCGTCGAAAGTGTGGCAGTCGGGTGGTCCACTGCGCCATGCCATCGATGATCGCCGAGGCGTACTTATGCCAAGTTTTTTTCATGGCAATGCTTTTGGCCATATTCGCTTTACGACCATGTTTGTAGAACTTCTGGCGCTCCGCTCGTGCGATTGCCAGATGTTTGTTGAGAGGCCCGTAGGTTGTATTGCGCTGTGCAAGGTACACAGATTCGGGTCAGTGAACAAATTACATAAGCATACAAACACATCACAAAAGTTATTCAAGAATATTCACCTTTTTGAGATTTGGTCAAGCCTTCCTTCAATAACTTGAAGGACGCGCAAACATCGCACTGAGAAAATCGGTTCACCGATGAAATCTTGAGCCAAGAGCTGTAATCTTCGTCAAATACTTTGTAGAAGTAACTGAGAGAGATCTTTTTGCTCTCCTCATTCTCACCCAAGCCCTCGATGTACTCGCCCCACAGCTCTTCGATGGTCAAACCATCCGAAGAAAGGTGAATCTCGGCTTTGTCAGGTTGGGGTTGTCCGTATTCGTCGGCGCATTTCTTGATCCATGCGACGTCCGACTCGCGTTTCAGGGAAATCTTGCGGTTGTCCTCCTCGTACGTCAATCCATGAACAAACGTGTGTCGGCCCTCGAGCACGCGTTTCCGACAGTCGTGGAGATAGAACCCGTAGCTGATGCCGTAAGCCATATAGTAGAACTTAAAGCACGCCTGTTACAGAAAAAAAGACACCACTCAAAGAAACGATATACACAGCGCACTGCAAAGGGGGAAGGCAGTTCATTAGCTAATGAACTGTCCTCATAGAAAAGTTAATATTTAACAATAGCTTCGAGCGAAACCTGTTCATTAGCTAATGAACTGCTTCACCAACCAAAGCGCCTCAACTGCCGTACTTTGGCGAGAAGTTGTGCATTAGCTAATGAACGACTTCTCCTCCCAAAGTGCCTTTATCGCCGTACTTTGGCGAGAAACCGTTCATTAGCTAATGAACGACTTCTCCTCCCAAAGTGCCTTTACAGTACTGCCGTACTTTGGCGAGAAGTTATTCATTAGCTAATGAACAACTTCTCCTCCCAAAGCGCCTCAACTGCCGTACTTTGGCGAGAAGTTGTTCATTAGCTAATGAACAACTTCTCCTCCCAAAGCGCCTCAACTGCCGTACTTTGGTGAGAAGTTGTTCATTAGCTAATGAACGACTTCTCCTCCCAAAGCGCCTCAACTGCCATACTTTGGCGAGAAGTTGTTCATTAGCTAATGAACAACTTCTCCTCCCAGAGTGCCTTTACTGCAGTACTTTGGCGAGAAACCGTTCATTCGATAATGAACAAGTTCAAATAAACATACCTGTTTCTTGTTCAAAAAGTATTTGAAGTCGAATGTATCTTCTGATCGAAAGCTGTTTTTTAGCAAGTCCTTCACGAAGTATTCCTTTCTATCTTTTTGAGACATGCTGAAAATGTTTTCGCGAAAACACTTAATATCTGTCGATGAGAAAGGCATGCAGCAGCGACTTGCAGTTGCACTTCATAGTTTCTGCCATTGATTGTTATACTGTCAGCCTGCAAACGTCGCTGCTTGATACTGATTGCGCCTTCATATTTCTTCTTGCGTATGTCGGATTCGTACGGTTTGCGCACAGCAATCTGCTTGTTTACTTCACCGTTCAAACGCCGAAGAGGCTCCCCATCTAGCGCGTCTAAACTTGTCGCTGAAATTTCTGAATCGAGTCTGCTTTTTATCTTATTTAAGTCAATTTCTCGCAAAGCGCGTGTCCCGGAAACGCGTGAAGAATTTGAGCTAACTTCCGATATATACGTCAAAGGCGCGTTCCACAGGACCATTTGCGTATTTGCGCTCGGGGCTATGCTTGGAATTGGCTCCTGATCAAAGAAGTATGTATCTAACTCCATAGAATCTTCAATAATCATTTGCGGGCACGGTTTGCAGATAATCTCGCAACCGTAGTCAAGTGGAATAGAAGAAAACATTTTTACGTCAAAATTAGGCTTCATTAGCTTATGGAGCCGTTTTTTACGTTCTGAAAATGATATGGACTGGCGAGTCAACAGAGTATTTCTATCTTCTTGGATCGATCGATCCTCGATTTCAGCGCAAATGACACCATGTTATCCTCAAATCGTATCTTTCATCTGAACTGACCGAATCAGGTCGCGGCATCAAATGTCATTTTTGAAAGAATCTGACATCGATATCTGAGATGTCATTTTTAGCCGACAGAAATGACTTGCAATATTTCGCTAAAGTTAAATCACTTTTTCAGATTTTCTTCACACACCCCCCTTTCCACAGTTGACAGCCATTTTTTCTCTCATTTCAGTATGGCGACTGCAGATACATTTCACGCACTGAGGCAGAATTGCGTCTGCCAAGACTATCTCGCTTGTAGGTGGAGCATTGTTCGAACGCTTGAAACCGACCAACCCGCGGACACCTTGCGGTTGGTAATCCACCCAGATAACATGCATGACGAGACTTAAGATATGTTTTACAATTTTCCCAAAACCCCCTATCTGGCCGCTGTTGATACAGAGGGCACCCTAAACCCGGAAAAACGAGTGGCGTATAGTATAATCGAAGACGAAAGGCCAATTTTGAGTTTTGTCGTACTTAGGAACAATAAGTTGACTCTATTCGAATTAAGCAGCGAGGGTTTTCAAGAAGGCCGAGCCCTGTCCTGTCCCAAGCACACCAATCGGCTCTCGGCTTTCACAACCCTAAAAGCTAAAGCAGAGCAAGCAGATCGCAGCAAAGAATTCCCTTTGGCGAGCTATGTGAGCCAGGCGTGGAAACTGTCAATTTCAGCCGCTTTCTGGAAAAGCAAGAGGCCAGCGCCAGTGGTGGATGACCTCAGCGGTGGTGGCGAAATACCTGTTACTCAGCCTTCGGAATGGCTCTTCGCCTTGAGCCTGACGGAACGCGCGGGGAGAGCGTTCATTGGCTAATGAACGCTTTCCTCCTCGGGATGTGCGCCTTGATGCCTATTACCCGCAGCTTAAGGTGGCTTAAGCCACCTTAACTTGAAGGGCTCATTGGGGCTTCCTCGGCGGTGCTTTCAAAATTTGGAGACCTATGTCGTCAAGATCTTGAGCTGCTCTTTCTGCAGTGTTTTATCAAAAGTTTGATCTGAGTTCATCTTGACCCTCAAAATCTCGGTTGAAGTAGGGTGGATATTTCCCAATTTTCCTTAAGATGGCTTAAGCCACCTTAAGCCAATTAGCTCACGGGGGCTTCCTCGAAGGCGCTTTTCAAAATTTGGAGACCTATGATGTCAAGATCTCGAGCTGCTCTTTCTGCAGTGTGTTGCCAAAAGTTTGATCCGAGGTCATCTTGACCCTCAAAATCTCGGTTGAAGTAGCATGGGTATGCAAAAACCGGAAAAATCGCTCAAAATTCACTAAATGTTGCACCCTCTTGGATACTTCCCAAAATTGCTCACCGGGAACTTGGGCTCGCCGAATAGTGCATATAGTGTCTAAAAGAAGACAATGTCGCCGTCATTTTGAGCTAAAAAAATCTAGTTTCCGGTACCGATAGCTCCCGCAATAATTGAAAACGTTAAGGTGGCTTAAGCCACCCTAAATCGCTGTTAGGGTGGCTTAAGCCACCCGAAGGGTAATAGCCATTGAGCCTGAACTCGCGGGGAGAGCGTTCATTAGCTAATGAACGCTTTCCTCCTCGAGACGCGCGCCTTGAGCCTGAACTCGCGGGGAGAGCGTTCATTAGCTAATGAAGACTTTCCTCCTCGAGACGCGCGCCTTGAGCCTGAACTCGCAGGGAGAGCGATCATTAGCTAATGAACGCTTTCCTCCTCGAAACGCGCGCCTTGAGCCTGAACTCGCGGGGAGAGCGTTCATTAGCTAATGAACGCTTTCCTCCTCGAGACGCTCGCCTTGAGCCCGAACTCGCGGGGAGAGCGATCATTAGCTAATGAACGCTTTCCTCCTCGAGACGCGCGCCTTGAGCCTGAACTCGCGGGGAGAGCGTTCATTAGCTAATGAATGCTTTCCTCCTCGAGACGCGCGCCTTGAGCCTGAACTCGCGGGGAGAGCGTTCATTAGCTAATGAACGCTTTCCTCCTCGAGACGCGCGCCTTGAGCCTGAACTCGCGGGGAGAGCGTTCAATAGCTAATGAGGGCTTTCCTCCTCGGGATGTGCGCCTTGAGCCTGAACTCGCGGGGAGAGCGTTCATTAGCTAATGTACAGTTTTGTCTCGTCCCAGGTTGCCAGGAGAACGGATGTGCAGCTTGCTGCCGAACGCGCCCTTCAAGCAGCTGGTGGCTCCAGAGCGTTCACTGGAGCAGGCCCACGTGTGGATATGTCTCAAGTGGCCACCCCATCTGAGGCAAGGCAGGCAACCGAGGAGGCCGCACATGGATGGCATGCTAAGCTGAAAGTCGAGCATTCGCGAAAGTTAGATTTCGAGGAGAAAGCGGAATTTTGCAGGAGAATCGAGATGGAGCACCGGTGGCCGAATTCAATGTCGACCGACGAGGCGGCTGAGCAAGGGAGTGTGTTCCGCGTCTACCCATCGGTTGCCTGTACCTCGCGGTCGGGTACAGTAAACACTCAAGAATATTTAATGAAACAGCAGATCGGCTCCGGCCGCCAAATCACTAAAATCGTGACCCCCTCCCGCCGCCGCGTGCTAATGAATTCGTTCATTAGAAGGAACGCGATTCGTGAGCCAGCCAGCGCCATTCGTTATCTTCCTCAGCCTTACAAACTGAAATTTTCGAGAAAACTGTGTGCTTCGAGGATTTTTCGAAGTGATAAAATGGACCCAGCGAGTAGGCAACAGCTTAGAGAGCTTCACACGGACATGAAGGACGGCATACTATCACAGTCTGACTACGAAGATCTGAAAAAAATCATCCTGGAGACTATCAAAGCGAGATCGAGCACATCAGCTCCTACACCTACTAGTACTCCGCCGGTTTCCAGTATCCATATCCCTGCGATTATGCCGGAACGTGGTCAGATTTCTGAAGTGCAAATAACCGCAGAATCTCCTTGTGTTGTTGACCTTGTCGCCGAAGTTTCGGAAGCCCCTCTCGTTGTGTCAAATGGCACACTCCCCAGCAAGCGGCAGGCGTCCTTGGTTAGCCATGGTTTCTCACGATATGTGAAAACCAAGGGTGGTGAGACAGTAGCCACAATTACAACCAAACCTGTTGTCGCCACTTCGAGGTATAATTGCGACACGTGCCACCGGGGTTTTGGGCACATGCCAGCCCTTGTCTCTCACCGTAAATCCTGCAGTCGAGACTTGCGCACGGCTGAAGCAACCTCGGCTACTGAAGCCCTCCTTGCACATCGAAAATCCGTTCTAGAAGCCGATCAAGGGCGCCGCGTATATGTATCTCTCCAGGTTAGAGCGATGCCCACCTCGCCTAGGTTAGAGCGATGCCCACCTCGCCTGTATTGAGAACGTCGAAACTTGTGTGCATATCAAAGTGCAAGTATGCGCTCTAAATATTTACAATTTATCAGCTGCATCACTCGTGACTTAACTCTCCTCTGTGGGGCCTAATACATCCTCTCTCCGATCGCGTTCGTTTTCTCCAGGTCAACGGTTCAGATGGATCTGACGGTGCTCCACTGGTTCGCGTCTCCCTGCAACACTCTTATCGCCTTGAGGTGAATATTGGCGTACTACGCCAGGGTAGTGTTCTCGGTTCGACTATCCGAGAATTCTTGAGAATGAGCCTCATCCTACGCGACGATGCGAAGCTGAGTCCACTCTCTTCGTACAAACCGTTTCGGGGCGAACCTGCAAGTTCTGAAACTGCGTGTCAGCTCCGCAAGGGTGGAGCTTTAAAGCGAAAAACGCTACGATAACGAAGAGAAGGCCGACGCCATTCTCTTCCACGACGAGTTTGTGGCCAAAGGGCGAACATATGCTGTCGCGCACGCATCTGAGGCCCTTGGCATTCCTTCCGCCAACATATCAACGTGGGCAAACGGTGTGCGTAGTAGTGATGCCACGCCATGGCGTGACGTGATTTTCCAGGCTTGTGGCGAGAAGAGCGTGAAAAGGCTTAAGGTTTGCGAGAAACCTAAGAACCAGGATAGGTATCGACTCATGGAGCAGGACTTGGCAGCAGAGGTGCGTGCTAGACGCGCGAGGGGGCGGAAGGTGGGGCCACGCTTCTTGAGCGTGCGTGCTAAGCAGCTCGTGAGGCATCACTACCCTCGTGATGAGAAAAACTTTCTAGCGACTTGTTCTTGGCGTCGCAACTTCCTGCGTCGGAATGGCTTCTCCATCCGCAAGCGAACGCGCAAAAAGTCGGTTTCATATGCTAGTATGGTGCCTGCTTTGCAGACGTGCCTGCAAGGCATATGCAAGCTGGTGTCCTCTGCACCTCGGCGGCATCCAGTGCAGGTGCGGTGCAGGGGTGGCAGTCCTTGTTTTCCTGTCCTGATACTTAATGTTGGCATGTAGCACGGCTAGGTGGACGGGCTTGCATTATAAATTGCATAATCAATGAAAATGGCATTAAGAAGTCGCAAGAAGTTTCAAGAACATGTTAGAAGTTATAAGAAATCACCCGAAGGCAATATTTTATATTTTCGATAATTACTGTGGCCACACGGCTGCTATACAAGTCGCAGATGGGCCGCGGAGCAGGAAATGCATGTCTCGTGGGCGCGTGAGATATGCAAATGATACGGTGAAGTTATTAGAAGTTGTGAGAAGTATCTAGAAGTTATTACTAGGCATCGAGAAGTGATATTTCACATCGGGTCACATTCACGGGGCGTTGGGGAGCTAATTTCGTCTGTAAACTGACTGCAAAACAGAAAATGCATGTCTCGCGGGCGCGTGAGATATGCAAATGATACGGTGAAGTTATTAGAAGTTGTGAGAAGTATCTAGAAGTTATTACTAGGCATCGAGAAGTGATATTTCACATCGGGTCACATTCACGGGGCGTTGGGGAGCTAATTTCGTCTGTAAACTGACTGCAAAACAGAAAATGCATGTCTCGCGGGCGCGTGAGATATGCAAATGATACGGAGAAGTTATTATAAGTTGTGAGAAGTATTTAGAGGTCATACCTAGGCAATGAGAAGCGAAATTTCACAGCGGGTCATATTCACGGGGCGTTGGGGAGCTAATTTCGTCTGTAAAAAGGGCTGCAAAGCAGAAATTGTATATATTGCGGGTGCGTGAGATATGCAAATGATACGGAGAAGTTATTAGAAGTATGTACAAGTCATAACAATATACATCGCAACATAACAATATCTACAATATCTACAATATATACATATACATAACACTAGAATCTCACAGAAGTGCCAACAACCGCTCATGCTCCCTCAGGGGTAGCATGTGCACATCCCCCCTCTTAACTAGGCGAACATCACATGCTAGTACGGCTTCACAAGGAATTAACTCCTATGCTGGTATGGCATTTGGAGTTCTCTACGGCATAGTCAGCTAAACCGTTGCTTCTTAAGGTGCATATGAAGACATACGTGTTCATGCTTGCAACCAGGTTCTTCTCGACATCGTTAGGTACATTTTGAGCTATCGAATGCCTTGATAGGGGCGGGGTGTCTAAGGGGTCCAAATGGGCGTTTGTGGGGGGTAAATCGATCGATTTGTATTGTCGTTTCCGCGTGAGATTCTAGTATAGGAGTTAAGCACTTCTTGCTAGTATCTAAGGTGTATGTATCTCGCACGTTTGGATCCGCCCACTCAAAGTATCTCCCCGAAATCACCGAGTCTCCAGGAGCAAATGTCTGTCTGTAGTCATCACGGCGGATCCTCCCGCCGACCTCCGTGACACCAGACAGCGCCTTCACCAAGTAGTAGGCATGTGATGCGTCCGTAGGATCCTTCTTCACCGCCATGATGCTACCACGCCGCACGGCTACACTCACACCCGCCGCATACTCCTCCACCATGCCGCGAATCCTCACGGCGGCCGCGCCCGTAGCCGGCCGCAACTCCACATCTCTCCACGCATCCACGTGGGACGTCTCCAAGCATCCCTCCGAGTCCGGAATGGAGCGCACACACTCCGCATAACAATTCACACAATAGCATGTACGCTCACGTACCATCAACTTCCCCTCGCCCTCCCCCCCTTTACAGAATGCAAGCGCTGCGTCCCATCCACCGCCTGGTATGCTGCACTAGCATTGTGATCCACCGCATGCAATCCTCCCGCCTCCTCGTGCAGTGCGTCCTCTGGTACCAAGTAAAAAAACCGTTGATTGAAGCTCGGTCTTGCCTTGGCGTAACTGCTATCCGCACGTCGGCTCAATCTCTCGCAACAGAACGCATGCAGGTCTGCAGCGCAATTGATGCGGGCATACCACGTGTCACCCTCTGATATGACCGCCACCGCCGCTGCGTGCTTGACATGCGCCCCCGCCCCATCCTGCTCCCCCTTGGCATGCGCCGTCTCAAAAAAGTTCCGTTGGCAAGGTACACCTAATGACCACTCGTATTTGCTGTTCGCCACATCTGCAAACCCTGCCGCGCACTTATTTTAATCGATTATCGGCGATATCGATACATATCGCTGTCTGTCGTAAAAAATGTATGCACTTCCCCATCTATAACCCATAACACCTTGAATGCCGAAGCGAATTGATATCGATTAAATGTGCGCAAAACGGGTATCGATCTATGCTGATATGCCGATATTTTCCGATATATAGATATATGTTGCAGCGTAGATGAGGTTCTAGCTAGCACAGATGAGGGTGGCCCGCCTATGTTGGCATATCTTCATGGTGGCTTTGACGTTTACATAAGGTAATATGCAGCATTGCACAGCTCAAGGGGTATGCTTGCCATCACTAAACTGTTTTTTTTTTTCAAATGGTCAAGGACTTTGAACTTGAGAGCCCGCGTTGTTAAGGGGGGTGCACCCGCTACGACGAAAGCTAAAAATGGCGTTTTTGGCGATAAATCGTAATTTTAATGTCGTGATTTGCTAGCGAGACTCGTCCATGCAGTTCCTACGATTACAAACGTCTCGGATAGATCTTCAACGTACAGTAATCACTCAGTAATAAGAAAACCCGCCAATAAGAAAGTAGCCAGCTTTTTTGATTTCTTCACAATATTTAACATATAACACTCCATATTTAAGATCTCTATATAAATAAGAAAGTTGCTAGGCTGACCTAAAATTCCTGTTTTCTTACAATCGAGTGTTTACTGTATCGCTTTGGGTGAGGTCAACCCTCTGGGTACATAAAATTCCCACAATGCTCATTTGCGCTATAATGTATGTTGGAATATCGGCACAACCGATACAATGATGGCATGCGGTAGAGCATGCTGCATTCTTTCACCTTGTTGTTCTGCTTCACGTGCATGCTACCTCCTCGCACATTTGGTTAAGAGTGTCCAGCTCATGTCCCCTCTGCAGAGGCATCGCATGGTGGCGACAGTCTGCCATCACAGAATTCACAGCGGGCACCGTCACATGGTCAATTGAAAACTTTTAGGAAGGGGTCGATGGACACGCCGCACAAAGCAAAGCACTCTTTGGTTGCGCGCCACATGTCCACATGTACCTATATAACCATATAACCAAAAAATTAACCCCTTGGTCAGCCAATTGGACACAACGACCTAGACGCGTCAGCACAACGCCTACCAGAATCGCGACATTTCCCCATACGAACGAAAACCCTAAAGTAGTGTGGTTACGGGACCGACCGAAGAAATCCGCGCCTACATCGCTACCCCACAGCCCAAGTTATAGGAGCGCCTACTTAGACAAATCAATGCCGCCGACGCGCTTGTATTCATGTTCCACCCCAAATACCTTCGGACATTTCAACCCCCCATACGTACGAAACCCCTAAAGTATCGTGGTTACGGACCCGGCCGAAGAAATCCGCACCTCCATCGGCGCCTAACTCAAGATACAGGAGTGCCTTATTAGACAAAATCTCTACCGCCGACGCGCCTGCACGCATATCAAGGTCTGGGTAACGCTACTAAGGCCAATTTACACAAAAGTTCCGAGCTCCTAGATCACGAGATGTGCACGTTTTAAGTTTACGCTTAATTATGGATAGTATGGTCGGGAAATGAATGGTATCGACCATAACTTTTTCATAACGTGGTCAATTTGATCCCTGAAGTGCGCAAAATGTTCAGATCGCTTTAGGCGACCGATTTATCAAATAAAAATGTTTTTGGAACTTTTTGTAAATTTTGTGTAAATTGGTCTTAGCGTTACCCAGACCTTGATATTCCACCCGCCCAATACGTTTCAGACATCTCAAAACATCCCCCCCATACGCGTGAACAAACTTAAATAAAGTATTGTGCTTAAGGAACCGCCCAAAGAAATCCGTACCTCCATTGCTGCCCAACACATAATATTTTAGCGTCCCCAACTCGTCGCATCAAGCAGAGTAAGTCGAGCAAGATTGGAACTTCATCGGGAAGTTAAGTAGCACACGAGAGGTTGCAGCATACCGTGGAACGCTTAATCCACGAACTAGCTCAATATATGGTGCTGCGCGTTGTAACAGTTTCATTGTTTCCAGTATACGGTAAGCATTAAAAACAGGCGTTTCCGCGATTCGTGTAGGTTTTCTGGGAGAAAACGGTAGCGAATTTCAGGCGAAAACACGAAAAGAACCAGAGGTTACGAGCTGCTCTTCATTGCTATCCGTCGAGAATCGCGTGATCGGCCGCGCAGCAGCCGAAGCTCGTAACCTCTGGCTTGCGAGAGTACGATATGGGTACCAGCACACGAGCGGGGATTTCGGGGACAGCTGACATCGGTCACCAGCGGCGCACAAGGAAAACTAGACAACTTTCAAGTCCACAGGGAAAGTGGGCTATTTTTACGCTTGTGTGACACGATTCCCCGAAAAAAAAATGACTGTCCATTTTTTGAGCCGACATAGCCAATTGTAAGGGGTACACGAGTCGAAAGCCGGGTGGAACTCGCGTTGAGTAGCTTCCTAGCGAAAGCCCCTCACTGTTAGTACTAATCTGATTTCTGCAGATTTGGGTGAATCATCTGTTACGAAGCATCATCAGTACGATGTCAGTCGTTTGAGAGTGAAAGGTTCTTCATAATGATAAAAGTGGGTGGGCTGCTTCGTGTCTCTGCCCCTATCGCCCTGGATCACTTGATTCCCGAAGGAATGAGGACCGGATCTCGTTCCGATCACGGGTCAACACCCGTTGCATCGGAACGAACTGTTTGGGCTCACGTAAGTTTGTCCCGCGCAACCATATGGACAACATACCTCGGTTTGTGGAACGCAACATAACTTGGCGCGCTCGAACACCCAAGTTATGGTGCGTTATGGCATCCCGCGATCCGCTTGGCGCCCGGACGAGCTCCGCGGGAACGATGTCCACAATAAGCAAATCTGAGGTAAATCAAGTAGACGCGCTGGTCCCAGCGACCTTGATACAATCATACTTATCTACGATATACTAGTTGAGAATTGGAAGAAGAATACGTTCATGTATTCTAATTTGTGCACACTCCTTTACCGACCTTAGTTAGGTTAAAAGTCTCACTGTTAACCTTACTAACCCGCCTGCAAAAAATAAGCGTGATTCGACTGATGAGATTTATTTGACGACCTACGGCGGTGATCGTCCGGTCAGTGTCACTGTCGAACGAGGCTTTCGAGCCGGTTTCATCATGTTTCTTCTGAAACCTCAAGCCTCAATCTGAAATCCTCAGCCCACTATGACTATTGTGTCCAACGAATCTCGACATCTCGCGATCATCATCGTGGAGCCATCGAAGCCATTTTTTCACCAAGTGTTAAGAATCACATGGCATCCCCACTCGTGTGCCGGTGTCACCCAGAGAGTAGGGCTCTGTAGGACGTAGCCGATTAGAAAGTTTCTCTCGGCGTTCTGGCCACTTTTACTCCGGAACCCGTCACCGGATCAAAATAGCGCGAAAATTACTTAGGGGTTGTAACGCAAATTGAGCTGATGGGCGTCCGGACGAGCTTCACAATCAACATGTAACGCGACCTGCTGATGTTTTTTCCGACGTTGGTGACCGACACGTCCTTCCTTAGTGCCTAGCCGCTCCTGCTTCCATGGCATATGGAATGCTTCCTGCTCTTGCAGACAGTCATGAATGAGGGGAACTGACTCTAGTAGATCGTTCCGAAGGCGTTGCCTTTCTCATCGACGTAAATGTTTTATTATGTAACGCACCCCTCGAATCGAATCGCGGGTAGCCGCGCGAAGCGCGGCTTGTCTAAGATATCGGGAGTGGGGACGAGAGTAGGTCACTTTCGTTTGCGTGGCCTCTCTAATACTCTGAACTCTCACAAGTCAGCCCCTCCGGACGCGGCGATTTTCTCCCGATTTTATCATTTTTTTAAATTTCTGTGGAAATCCGGAGGTTACGAGTTACGAGCTGTTGATCGCCGACTTTCCTTCCGTCATCAATGATGACCGTCATTCAGGAGACAGATCGTCTGATCTCACTCCCCGGATCGAGGAAATGAAGGATCACGACGTGGCTGTTCACCTCCAGCTTCGGAGTCCAAGTGTCGCAGGGTGTCGCTCTTAAGTCGGAAATTGGTGAAAATACTTCACTTTTCCTACCTGCTGACGATTGCTGCGTCTTTCTCCTTCGTTTCCTAACGCAATTTTTCTTTTGCAAACATGAGTTTCGCAGCAATCGCTTCTAATTCTGATTATTTTGCGGAGGGCGACCCGCGCCTCCCGCAGCGCACGGGCTCGTCAACCTGACGAGAATTCCGTACCCAACGTGACGCCCGCGCTGAATGCAGCAACCTCGTCTCCGCGGTTCTCCCCTCCGCGGGAGGAGCCCGCAATCTTTCGCTCCTTGGGTCTTAATGAATCTGAAGACGGTGACGAGGTGGTTGACGGGGGGGAAAGGTGGTCGCGGGAGAATGTTGAAACGCCGGAGTCACCGTCCGGACCGGCGGCCTTGTTACAAGAGTTGTCATTTGGTGACCAGGCAGCTCCTGCGCTGGGCGTACCGACTCTCCTCCTCCGGCGAGGAATGTGTTGCAGAGAACGTCCTTGGCGGAGGATGTTGCGGGGGGGGGCAGCCTTTCTCTCCGTCCGCAGGCGTCCCGTGATGAAATCCACCAGGTGGCGGGAGAGAGGCCGACTATCCCCGACTTGGCTGTGAACGCCTTTAACGGGCTGAACTTTTTCGTGTTGCCGAGCAAGGACCTCCTGCTGAACCCCTCAATCTTCAAGTCCGAACACCTTCGGAAAATCTGTGCCAAGGTCCCCGGTCTGGAAGTCACGAACAGCCAGTCCAGAGCCACTATGGTGAAGAATCTGGAAAGTTTCCGCGAGGTGCTCGAGAAGTCCCATACGGCCCCGACGGGGGATACGGCTCAACCTGTGGTGCTGACCCCGCGTGCTGATCTGAGCGCGGGGGGGCCGGTCCCCCCGCCAATGGGGGACGTCCCGACCGACTTGGTGTCCCGGGAATCGGGACAGCAAACTCCCCCCGTCGTCCCTGTTACGGAAGGCACGGGTCCCCGGCGGCCCCCGTCCCCGTTGCACGTCCGGCCGGGAGCCTCACCGACCCCGACGTACCCGCTGGGGTTCGGCCCGTACGTGGACCCGAATGCGGTGCCAAGCCCGGAGCAAGGACTTTTCTCTGGTCTTAATCCTCCCGCAAGCCAAGTCCAAGAACCTCTTCAACCAGCCCAGGTAGCTAGCCCGAGCACTCCCGCTTGACCTCTCCTTTCCTTTAAAATTTGAATTCCCTTCGGTTAGTCTGCTAGGGCCTTCTTTCTTCCCGGTAGCTTGAAAAAACTTAATCAGCCTGTACAACCCGTTTCACTAATTAGGAATTCCTTCCCCTCCTTTAAGTCAACGGGAGCGGATCGGACAAGGTGACTGGGCGGTCATCCGATTTACGGGGAATCCGCAGGATCAACAGTACCTGTATCACTGCTTTCCGTTACTTTCTGTCGAGAATCGCGCGATCGGCCGCGCAGCGGCCGAAGCTCGTAACCTCTCTCTCGTCTCTGGCTCGCGAGAGTAACAGTAAGTGTAACACCTCTCTAACCCTGCTCTCTAACTGTAACTCGCCTTTAGCGTCTCACGTCAGGCGAGGGTTCTATTCACCGCCTCAAATTATTGATGATGATGATAATAGATATGCCACAAGATAAAGAGGAGACGGGAGGTGTAATCGCGCGAGGGTATTGTGTCCACCATCATTTTGAAACTGTAACTGTTCAAGGCACTTCCTCTTCGATAATGCTGCAGCTCACTTTCACTGCACTTCATCCCACCCAACAGACGCACTGAAAAACTCTCATAACACGCACGAGCGTTCCTATGGCACGCGAGCGAATCTCCACGGTTCTCGATAACGATCGCACATATCTCATCGTTGCTATTTCGGAAACTGAAGGCTGTGCGTGGTTCTTCCATTTTCGTTGACATGGCTCCCATCGCTTGCGCGAGACGCATAACTGCAGGCGACTCTTGCGTTCGTTGGAGTTTTTGCTTGAGATTGCTCTTGGGAAGCCTGCCCCTCGAAGGTCACGCTGGGCGCGGCCAAGGTGAGGCGATGCACTCATGTCCTCCTGCAGAATTGCAGCCGCTACGTCCATACGGTCTAGAGGTTAATCTTGGAGGCGGAGTAAACACCGCCTGTTTGCGCACGTTATTCCGCTAGACGAGCTTGCGGCTTGGTTTTCGCACCCTAAGGTTGCAGCGTGTACGCTTGCAAAACCACGTCACGGTGTCTCACCCGGAACGGCTGCTCACAGCCGTCTCCTGAGGCTGCCTGGATCTTCGCCATAACGAATTCGCGCAGCCTTGATGTTATGGAAGCTGGTAGGGGACTCTTGTGAAAGCCTCTCGCATGCCACGCAGGTCCCATGAGGTCCCACGAACTTTGGCGAACCCTGCTAGAATTCTTGCAAACTGCCTGCAAGTGCTGTACAGAACTTTGCAACTGTCGTAAGGGTTGCGGACAGATTGCTGATTTGAAAGCTAAGGGATGCAAGGTGCATTGGGGCCACAGAGACTGGCTCCCCTGGTGCCTCTCACCACACCCCGAGCATCCTGAAAGCGCCCCCTGCAACCCGGGACTTCGCCGCAGCTGGCGTTGCGGACTACATCGATTTCAACGCTATGTCTAACTCCATGAATCGTAGGCTACTGACAGGACAAGGCACTTTCATGAAGACAACAGGGGAGCAATCGTCTTGCGAGGAGTTGGGGTCGGGATGTGTCGCCATCGCAAGTAAATCTGAATGTAAAGATGCTGGAAAGGAGCTAGATATCAAATCCGGCGTGTGGGACGAAACGGAAGATGGGTGGCCACCGGGCTGCTGGGTCACCTTGTCCGGCCAAGTGTGGTTTAATGATCTAGACACTAATTGCGGTTGCGTGGGCGGCGGTGATTGCAACGAAATAAGCTACTGCATATGTAGATGCGCGTCAGGCAAGCCCCATTTTCTCACTTTGAGGTGAATTGTTGTTGCGCTTGTGATTATTGGGAGCTCCTGGCCACACAAGTCGCGTTTCCTGGATTCAGACCCCCCATAGACGGCTCCTATCCCACCCACCATCGGGCCTCTCCTGGCATCAGGCCCTCCAGAGACGGTTTCTTTGCACCCCCCACTCGGGGCCTCTCCTGGCATCAGACCCCCATAAACGGCTTTTTACCCCCTCCCTTCGGGGCTCTCCAACATCAGACCCCCAGAGACGGCTTCTCTCCCCCTCGCCCTCGGGGCCTCTACTGGCATCCGACCCTCCAGAAACGGCTTCGTTTGCCCCCCATCTTGGGTGTTCGCTAGTGCCATAACAGCTTCTTGGTATCGGAGGCTCTATCGACTCCTGAGGGGCTGCCGATACGTTGTCACCACGAGCCCCCCTACGGGGGTGAGTGATATCGGAAGCTCCTGGGGGTGAGTGATACCGGAAGCTCCTGGGTGAGTGATATCGGAAGCTCCTGGGGGTGAGTGATATCGGAAGCTCCTGGGGTGAGTGATACCGGAAGCTCCTGGGGTGAGTGATACCGGAAGCTCCTGGGGGTGAGTGATATCGGAAGCTCCTGGGGGTGAGTGACATCGGAAGCTCCTGGGGGTGAGTGATATCGGAAGCTCCTGTGCCCAAACTCGAAGGGAGTGTCGTTCTTCTTCCTGTTGGGTTTATGGATGCTGCCCGGTGCCCCTTTCGGGCTCGTGCCGGATTTGCTGCTCACCTTTTGGTATGTGCGATGTTTGCTGCTTTGTGCTCGGTCAGGGAAACAAAATGCTGCTTGGGTTCGGAACGTTGGAAGCATACTTATCGGATGCTTCTGCCACTAATAGTACTGCGTATTGGAGGGTGGATGGAGGCTGGGTGGTGGCGAATCCTACAGGAATGCCCACAACTGCAACCTTTCCCACCGCCCTCCCGACCACCACCAACGCCCCCACCGCCTCGCCCACCACCACCACCACTGCACCCACTGCCACCTCCCACCGCGCCTCCCCGACCACCCGCCTCGCCCACCACCACCGCCCACCGCCGCCCACCACCACCACTACCACTGCACCCACTGCTTCACCTCTCACCGCCTCCCGACCACCGCCGCCCACCACCAACGCCCACCGCCGCCCACCACCACCACCACCACTGCACCCACTGCTTCACCTTCTACCGCCTCCCGACCACCGCCTCGCCCACCACCAACGCCCCGCGCCCACCACCACCACCACTGCACCCACTGCTTCACCCTCCACCGCCTCCCGACCACCGCCGCCCACCACCACCACCACTGCACCCACTGCTTCACCCTCTACCGCCTCCCCGACCACCGCCTTGCCCACCACCAACGCCCCCACCGCCGCCCACCACCACCACTACTGCACCCACTGCTTCACCCTCTACTGCCTCCCCCGACCACCGCCTCGCCCACCACCACTGCACCCACTGCTTCACCCACTGCTTCACCCTCTACCGCCTCCCCGACCACTATCCCTCCCACCACCAACCCACCCACTGCTCCGCCCTCTACTGTCCCGCCCTCCACAATGACACCCACTGTCAGTCCAAGCACCGGTCTTCCCACCGTAGCTCCCTCCACTGCGGCCCCAACCACCGCCTCCCCAATAACCACGTCTCCCGTTTCTAAACTCTCCCCAATCATCTCCCCGACTGCGTCTCCGCCCATTCCAGATGTGCTCGTGGACACGGCAGACACGTTGGTCACGGTGACAGTCGTCACGGCGGGGATCTCCTCGGCCTCTGGAGGCTCTTTTGGAGGGAACCTGATCGAGCTCATGGCGCAAGCGCAGCTCGTGTCACTGTTCGCTTCCTTGCGAGCGCCCCCCCAGGTCCTCTCCGATGCGTTTCTCGGCCTGGCCAAGAGCCTCGCTTGGAGCAACCTCCGGTGCGCCTTCTGGCCCGACCGTGAGAGACCCGCACCGTGCGTCCTTTAGATAGGGAAGATCCGTCCACCTGTGTGCAGGATCCTGCCCCGTCGAACGCCTACCACGACTTGCCCCGTCTCTACCTGCTTTCAAACAGGACTCGGCTTTCCCCCCCGTCGGAGTGTATTATGACTCCTCGGTGTTGGGTATGTTGCATCACTTTTGGTCGCAGTGAGGTGTATGTTGCATCGCTTAGGGTCGCAATGGTGTGTCTGTTACATCACTTAGGGCTGCAGTGAGGTGTCTGTTGCATCGCTTAGGGTCGCAATGGTGTGTCTGTTACATCACGCAATGGTGTGTCTGTTATCACTTAGGGCTGCAGTGAGGTGGCTGTTGCATCGCTTAGGGTCGCAATGGTGTGTCTGTTACATCACTTAGGGCTGCAGTGAGGTGTCTGTTACATCACTTAGGGTCGCAATGGTGTGTCTGTTACATTGCTTAGTGTTGGATTTAGCATGTTATGCTGATCAAAATGCTGTAAAGAGTAACTGTCTAGGATTAGTAATGCACTCAGTAGCTCAAACCCTATAGAAACCCTAAGAAACCCTAAGTACAGTGTTGATTAAGAGGTCAAAAAGGGATCAGGCATTGTAGGATAGATATGGACCGTAGGATCAATACAGAACAGCGACAACAATGATCAACTGATCAAAAGTCGCCAATTTGAAAGTCTGCGAATATGAAGTGTAGTAGACGAGGTGTGAGAAGTTGCCAAGTCTGCCATTGCGGCATCTTGATTGGCTGAACTGCCATTGCGGCATCTCGATTGGCTGAACTGCCATTGCGGCATCTCGATTGGCTGAACTGCCATTGCGGCATCTCGATTGGCTGATTTGCCATTGCGGCATCTTGATTGGCTGAACTGCCATTGCGGCCTCTTGATTGGCTGAACTGCCATTGCGACATCTTGATTGGCTGAACTGCCATTGCGGCATCTTGATTGGCTGAACTGCGCGCCGGTTGAGCGCTTGAACAATCAATAAGTAGAACTTTCAATGTTATGAAGTTCACTTGTTTTTCGCACTCTCCTTCTACATAGTATAATTCCGAAACTTAGGGCCGCAGTGAGGTGTCTATTTCATCGCTTAGGTTTGCAATGGTGTGTCTGTTACATCACTTAGGGCTGCAGTGAGGTAGCTGTTACATCACTTCGGGCTGCAGTGAGGTAGCTGTTACATCGCGTAGGGTCGCAGTGAAGCCCTTGTTACAAAGGGACCGCATAATTATGACATCATCACGGAAGCCGATATTGTGCAACGTTCAGATTTTTGAAAGCTTTGGGTGCCATCCTGGTGATGCAGGTTCGAGGACCCACTATCCGACAGTGACTTGTGCGATGACGCTGCCTGGCTAGCTTTGGTCAGCTTGACCCAGCAGCTGTGGCGAACAGCCTCCGGAGTTCTGATCGCATTTGTGGTAGGAGGAGGCACTAGAAACTTTCCCAGCTCTCCTGCAGTCCCGCAGGGTCGGGGTCTGCGAGATCTGCTGCGCGTGAGGGGGGTCTGCGAGATCTGCCGCGCGTGAGGGGGCTCACGAGATCTGCTGCACGTGAGGGGGTCTGCGAGATCTGCCGCGCGTGAGGGGGGTCTACGAGATCTGCTGCACGTGAGGGGAGTCTACGAGATCTGCTGTGCGTGAGGGAGGTCTACGAGATCTGCTGTGCGTGAGGGGAGTCACGAGATTACTGTGCGTGAGGGGGTCTACGAGATGTGCTGCACGTGAGGGGTCTGCGAGATGTGCTGCACGTGAGGGGGTCTACGAGATGTGCTGCACGTGAGGGGAGTCTACGAGATGTGCTGTGCGTGAGGGAGGTCTACGAGATCTGCTGTGCGTGAGGGGAGTCTACGAGATCTGCTGTGCGTGAGGGGGGTCTACGAGATCTGCCGCACGCGAGAGAACGGTTGATAACCGATGCGCAGATCTGGCTACGGCATCGGATGGCTTTCAGTGCAAACGTTTGGATCCGAGAAGTCGTTCTTCGAGAGATAGGAACTGGAACACCTCGCGTTGAAATGCCGGTATGCAGTTCATGATTTCTTCTGTTGGGCGATGGTCAGGCCGGCTTCGGTTGGCATGCCTCACGCTGCTCGGACGTGTCGTTGGCAGTGAATCAGCATGGCAGCTGTGGCTGCAGCCACTGTCTCCAACTTACTGGCGTGGAATCCCGCATGCGAATCAGATCTGGTTGTTGCTTGCTAGTGCTGGGAGGGACGTGGAGGGGGTGGAAACGTTTCCGACATTCCTTGATTCGGTCAAGGCACAGTGCTGTTACCCTCCCAGCGTCACCGCAGAGTGGATGGATGGAAGAGAGTACGAGGCCCAAAGTCGGCATTCGCGCAGCAGTAGTAAGACGGGGTTAAGGTGGGAGACGGGTGGATGGTGAAAGGGGATGGGGTGGGGTAAGGGTCGGGGTTGGGGTATCAAAGTTGCGGCATTTCCTTAAGCACGCGTGGAAGCGCATCAACTTCCTGGCCATCGCGGACATGCCGCACATCTTGCACTTCCCTCACCTGGAAATCATCATCGTGATGATATTGAATACCGGGCTTGCGCAGAGCGCCGGGAACGCAATGGGGAGCTTGGAAGTGGAACACGGCGTGTTGCCCACGATGGTGTACGGACTAGCTGCTCTACTCGCCGTCTTCCTCGCCGTGGCCGGGCTCTTCTCAATCGTGAGGAGTGCCCAATGCTCGAAGGTGACAAAAACACGAACCGATCGCTGCAAGAAGTGGTGTTGCCCCATATGTTGTGAGGACGAAGACGCAATCCCAAGTGCCGTGCGTGTGGCATGCCATCTCACCTCAGTGCCGCTCGGGGGCATTCCGTATGCGGGCCGTCCGATTGGCAGAGGTGGCCAGCCGGCGAAGGGAACTCTTGTGTAGATCGTGTAGGTGCCGTCGAGGGGTATGGAATCACCGAGTGTTAAGCCAAAACCAGATCCATATATATATCCATATATCCATATGTAACAACTAACGACATGCCATCTTAAATATGGAAAGTGTCTCGAGTGTATCAAAAGACATGGTTTCAGCTTCACACTCGGTGATTCCACACCCCTCGGTGCCGTTCTCTATCTTCATAAAAAGCTTTGGGAAGGGGCCGGGGGTCGGGCAGCCGCCAAAGGTCCGCTACGTGAGGATCGAGGCGATCCACGAGTGGGATCCACGTCAGCGCTTCGTGGAGCAGCTGCACGTGATGATATGCGCCGCGATGCACTCTCCCCGCGCCATGTGGCTCTCCCCCGACGCAAAGCCAATCCTGATCCGCCTCAACCCGCTGTACGCTGCTGAGGGGAGGACGTCGGCGGAGGGGAAGGGGCCTGAGGCCCGTGGTGAAAGTGCCCAGACAATCTCAAACACCGTCATATATAGCGCCGTCCCCTCTGCGCCAGCCGTAGATGGCCAGGAGTCATCTGCAGGGGCAGTGCTGGAAGGGTGCCAGTGTGAGGGTCCTCCAAGCAAAGTTGTCCTTGCGGAGGAAGAGCAGAGCACACCCCCCGTTACCCCCGGCTCGAGCCAGCGCAGCCCCAAACATAGCCTTTGTCGGGGCGGGACGCTGATCCGGTGGAGCACGCCGGCGAAGAATTTTTCGGAAGCCATCGACGCTGGAGATGTGCGCGATGAGGTGGGCAATGAAGATGGCCCGTTACGGATCGGAGAGTTTATCGCGCGGTGCGATGCGGCCCGCTTTGTTCGTTCGGTTCATCAATGATCGAGGATGCTCTTGAGATCCGCCGGTTCTTCCCGAGCTGTTGGGGAGGCCCACGCTAACTGCAAAATCTGCGGTTAATCCGGATCGCAGGCTCAATTGCTAATCAATGATGCGCGACGCCGTCGCGGCTTCCCCTCCACGGCACGAGATGCATTCGGAGGATTTGCAGGGAAACACGTGTCACGCATGCAGGCATCTGTTGAGGCATCTGTTGATGGGCAGCGCCCAGAGCATGCCCGCGCTCTAGAGCGGGAGTAGCTGAGATAACCTCGGCCTGATCGCGAGGCTTCTGGGCGCTCGCCGGATAGCAATATGAGGATCGCCAGCATTGAGCGTGAGGCTGGAGGGCATCATGGACCGGCGCAAGCTTCTCAAACAAAGTCGCGGGAGCGGGCGGGGGCGCATGCGTCGGAAGCAGATACGGGGTGCTATTTGCGAACGTGCAAGGAGGCAAGCCGGTGACTCTCCAAGTGGCGCTGCGCGATTGGTACCCCAAAAATTACCTACGCTTTCAGGAGGCCTTCACGCAAGCCATGCCGCGATGGTGGCGACCATTTCCTCGTAGCGCATCGCAGCTGCTGCTATCTGATATCGGAGTATACTATCAAGTGCTGAAGCAGGCGTTGAACATCTTCTCTGCGGTGACAGCCTTGGCAAGGCACCTGGGAGCGCCTCGGAGGAGGTGTCAGATTTGTGGTCCCTCGTACAGTGACCCCACGACGCGCGCGTGGTGGGGATACGATGGATCAAAGTGTGTGTGTGACTGTTGCCCTCTTCAGCAACATGTGGTGGTCATGAGGACTCCTGGCACCGGAGAGCAATTGGGGAGGGATGATTTGTGGAACCCAGGGTAGGAGGGGGGGAGGGAGTGCCAGGTGTTGCTCGGTGTATTTGCGGTGCCGTGTGCATGTGAGGAGGGCGAGATCGGGGAGCAGTATTGGGCCTGCACGTGGCCGCAGACCGCTATACTGATATCCGGCTTTATGTTTCAGGTTCGCCCGTCTGATTGGACGCCTGGATCCTGTGTGCGATCTGCATGGGGGCATGATATGGCAAATGCCTTATCGCGCCTGTGGCGCCGGTCAAGAGTGATGCCGGCATGCGAGGATCAAGCATTTGTGAAACGAAGTGGATATCGTGTAGGAATCCTTAGGTGTCATCATGGAGGGACCCTCGTTTTCTTAGGAGAGAGTGTTTGTTCTGCTCGCAGCTCTGCTTCCTCCTCATCATAAAGCCCTTAGCCAGCCGTTCACATCAGCTCACGGAGATGATCGCGTGTTGCTGCAACATGGGCATCGTCTGCGCGGTACAGCTCACTTGGTACCTGGAGGCAACTAGCACACTGCGCCGCACCCTCTCGCATTCGCTCTTTTACCTGCAGGGCATCAGCGTGTGCTCCCAGGTGCGTTCGATGAGTTCACGCTCCAAGCATCCCTGCTGCCATCATTTTCGTTTGAGCATGTTCATGCTGTTAGCGCCCCTGCTTTCATCTCGTTCGTTCGATCATGTTCACGCTCCGAGCACCCCTGCTGCTATCACGTTTGTTCGATCATGTTCACACTTCGAGCACCTCTGCTTCCGTCACTGTCTGTAAGCTGCTGAGGATATTGTGCTGCTGAGAATGCCGCCGAGGACGATGTTCTAGTCATTGGAAGAAGATTGATATCTCAGAATCGTGTTAAAGAGTTATTGGGATACAGAATGCGACATATGCAGTGCCTGATGCATAGCTGTCCAATACAGGTGGTCGGCAGCTGGCACTACTATTATCGTTTAGCATCGTTGGCCCTCCGAATAACCTTCGCAAAGCGTAAGGAGCGCATCGCTGCACCAGAAGATATTGCTGTGCCAGCAATAGAGATGCAGGCAATAGCTACAATTTCAAATCGCGACGAGATAACGGAGGGAGAGCCAGAGCAAACTCTCGAAAATCGAAGCAAGGTTTTCGTGAATCCTATATTTCAAATACTCATGAAGGCATCTGCATTACAGAGCTCAGCAAAGTGTTGAGAGGAAATAACAGTAAACGTGGATGTGAAATGACAGTTGCATGCGATGGGGGGTGCCCTCTAGCTAGGCAATGGACAATACAAAGGGAAAGACTTTGTAGGTCGCAGGGTCATATGCAAATATGAACTCAGTGCTGACTATAAGTCTGTATGTCATTTGCGAGTAACTAGATTGGGTGTAGACATTTCATTATAATCCAGATTGGGTGTAGGCACTTCATTTTAATCTAGATTGGGTGTAGGCACTTCATTTAATCTAGATTGGGTGTAGGCACTTCATTCTTAATCTAGATTGGGTGTAGGCACTTCATTTTAATCTAGATTGGGTGTAGGCACGTCATGTTGGTTTAGATTGGGTGTAGACACTTCATTGTAATGTGCCATTGGGTGTAGACACATGTGTAGAGGGTACGGGTCGTAATTTTTGTTGCTATTTGTTGCAAAAAAATTTTTGGCGAATTCAACTTGTAGATATCAAAATCCGACCACAATGAACATATCTAACGGTTGAATTTGCGAAATAATGTTTTTGTATGCGATTACTAGCGAAAAACAGTTCGGAATCGATGTTTGTTGTTATTTGTTGCAAAACAAAGCATCATTTCGCAAATTCAACCAGTAGATATCAACAGCTAACCACAATGAGCATATCTAACGGTTGAATTTGTGAAATAATGTTTTGTATGCGGTGACTAACGAAAAATTGTTCGTAATCGATGGTTTATGTTGTTTGATGCTTAAAAAACATTATTTCGAAAATCCAACCGGTAGATATGTTCATTGTGGTCAGATGTTGATATCTAACGCTTGAATTTGCATGATAATGTTCACATGCAATATTATCAATGTAAAATGTAATGCCCTCCAGGCATCAAGGTATGTTAAAATGAAGTCTACACCCAATCTAGATTAAAATGAAATGTCTACACCCAATCTAGATTAAAATGAAGTGCCTACACCCAATCTGGATTAAATAAAATGTCTACACCCAATCTGGATTAAAATTAAGTGCGTACACCCAATCTAGATTAAAATGAAGTGCCTACATCCAATCTAGATAAAAATGAAGTGCCTACACCCAATCTGGATTATAATTAAATGTCTACACCCAATCTAGACTTATCCCATAAATTAAAGGATATACCCATTGAGCGACAGTCCGACAAAAATAAATGAGAATATAGCCTGTACAACTTGGGCATCTGGGTGGCAAGATCGGGATCTGTGGGCGAGACCGCGTGTTACGTTCGTTCCGCATTTTTTGCGACCTACGTACTATTTACTGGAATATCCTAACGGGATACTCCTCATCGTATATACACACAATGAAAGTGCCAACGAACCGTGTGGATATCTGTGATATGTAATTGTCTCTCAAAGCATAGACCGCAAACCCAAATATAGAGTTTGTGGTCAAACAAGTGACACTGCCCACGTGGTAAGCTGTCATCACAGGCAAGGGCCACCATACTCCGAGTGGACCACAAAGAGTCGCACTAGGGGAGGCTGCGCTGGGACTCCCGGTCAGGGCTGCCCGAACTAGCTAATCCTAGTACACCACCTCCAGGAGAAATGCGGTGACAGAATGCTGGGCATGCAGCTAAATATGTGCAACTGGCCCAAAGCCCATATAGTCCGAATCTACAGGGTCAAATACATTCTGTGCAATTCTGATACCACCGGAGTGTAACTCTGCACCCTAGCTCAAGCGGGTGGCTAAGAAATCCAAATCTGAAAGTAAAAATGCAAGAAACAACACCTCGGTCTGCCTGGGTGACTACCAAATCTCGGCTGCAATACTGGTCCCCCAGCCTGGCAGTGCACATCCCGTGGGTCACACAAACTCCACACAGTGCAAGTACTGTGTGCCCGCAGTAAGATCAAATCCCGATCTCCTCGTAGCCAACGTCCTCGTACTCATCCGTGTCGGTGTTAAACAGCTGCGCTACATCGGAAGCATCAGGATCCACACCAGCTATGCGGTTAATGTCCGAATCGTCAACGTACTGATCAATCCCGGCAACCGTGGCATGTCCGACAGGCGGTCCCGGAACTGGATCCGCCCGTGCACCATCAATCTCCACAGCATTCGTAGGCACACTGCTCGCAGCACCCCCTGCCGTAGCCAGGAGCTCACCACGCACGTGCACCCTCCGCATGATCGATCTCGCCAAGAAGCCGCAGTGAGTCCCCGCCGGGTATCTAAGCTCCAGGCTCCGTCTGCATCACGTAGAGTGGCTGACCGCGGTGCCAGCTCGGCCCACTCGTCCAGGTAGGATCCTCTCAACGCCATCGTACATGAGAGATCCCGCCTGCACACCACGTGCATACATCTCGTCAAGGGTCTCGTCGATGTGAGCATACGCCGTAGGTGATAACGCCGACAACCGATCCTGCTCCGTCATCACTGCAGGTTGCCCGCGTGCAAGTGCGTCCTGACGCAAATGTACACCAGCCAGCCGACGGAAATGTTCCGCCCGTCGCGTGAGCACTGCCACCTGCCGAAACATGTCTCCCTCTGTTGCTGGTACATACTCGGGCTCGTAAAATATCACCCCCAGGCGGATCTCCCACAGTCACGGGCGGTCTGAGGTCAGGTGCGAGAATATCCTCATTCTGCGTGCGCATGTCCCGCGGTGTATGCCAGTCGGCCACAGCCGGGAACGCGCCACCTGCTGAGGCGCCCACTCCGGACCGCAATGCGCCCACTGCCGCGTGCAACAGAAGCACAGCGCCGCTACGGCAAGCCATGATGGCATGCATGATCGTGGGAAATGCGTAGTAGGTGCGGCCTCCAGGCCCCCGCTCGTGTGCACGGCGGTGTGCTGGCGGTGTCGCAGCCTCTGCGTCCTGCGTGTCCACAATATCATCGGCATCCGTCCTGCACACTCTCGTCAGGAGAGCCAAGATCCGCCATGAGAATGTCCGGCGAGTCCAGCTCCGGCGCGATCTCGATAAAGAGCATGCTGGCTGGTAACGCACCACCAGAGTCCGCCAGGACCGTAGGCGGCTACACAGGATCAGGCACCGGAAACGCTGGGCGTGCCAGCCCGTCAGCCCCGTGAATCCAAGGCCCCACCAGCTCAGGCCCCACCTACTGTGGCGCATGCAAGTGTCACAGTGATCACCGAGGCAGCCGTGAGCTGTGCATACTCACCTCGTGCGGTGCCCCGGTCCGCCCAGCGACGGGCCACCCGGGGCTCCTGGTGAGCTAAAGGCTTCTGCTGGATGGAAGCATGCGTAAAAGGAACTCTCCGCCGCTTTGCAGCCGCCTCCACCCACCGTGTCAGATCCCGGATCTCCCCGAGCGTGGACCGAAGCTAAGCTACGTACATCGTCGTAATGGAGTACTTCACAAACAATATAGCAAATCTTGAGGGCAGGCAAGTGCACCAGAGTTAACGAAGTATTAGACGCCGTCTAATCAATTTAATTCCAAAATAAGCTCCCGATTCCAAGTCGGTTGAGCTTTTATTTACAAATAAACAGATTGAGCAGTGTCACATTTACACGTGCAGAATCTATAGGTCCATACGATTCTACCCAATCAGAACTGCACCATCTGCTGTCCGATTCGAGGAGAGACCACGTCCGGCCATTAGCGCCCTACGACCGTTTTTTGGCACCATCATCAATGCTTCGGCTTCTTCCTCCGAGGAAGCATATCGTTGTGCTCCTCCTCCTCCTCCTCCGACGGCTGCGGTCCTGCCGCGGGATTCGCCGGTGCAGCCACGTCCCTTGCTACCCCCGACTCATCCCGTGGCTCAGAAATCATCCGCTCCTCCGCGCACCGTACACAATCTCTCACCTGCTGGCACATGTCAGGAGACGATTGGGCTGACCGAGGGGACACCTCCGGAGGAGAGGCAGGTAACCATGGGCTGCACGGAGGGTTGCAGTGACAGAACCCCAGAGATGTAGGGCAATACTTAGAAGACATCGGATCGTATGCTGGAGACTGAGTCTCGTCCATCAGATCCGATGCCTCTCCGTTCGATTGAGCTACATGGATCGGCTCAGCTCCCGCACTGACCGGTCGCCTTTCGACTGCTCCACCTCAGCTGCATGCTGCCCTCCGAGCTCAGGGGAATATGGCACGACACTCACATCTGAGTCGCACCCGTCCTCGTCCTGCGCACGGAGAAAGCAAGAGGCGCGGGCGCATCAGTTGGGCGCACGCCCGTAATACGGGATTCCCTCGTAATATGAGATACCTCGCTGTCATCCTATCTACCGGGCACTGCGCCAGTCGTCGGGAGCGTCCAGGTCGAAGGGGGTGCCAAGTAGCTCCTTTGGGGTCATTGCATCGACCGACGTCCTTTCCCAGCGCATCGGAGCTCCATTCGGTCCGTGACCATGATGTACTGCCAGGCTCCAAACTTCGAACAGACATCCCCAGTCATGCCGGTCTGCACTCCAGGCACTCCCGCAGGTACGAGACGCCACTCCACGGACACATCCCAGCCTGTTACCCATCACTTCCCAGCGTATTCCGAAAGTGGCTCCTGTCACACAACTCCTCCCCTGCGTTCGTTCAGGTCTCCTGCGTGGCGTTCAGGTCTCCTGGAGGGTCTTCCCAAGGAACAAATCCTTGAATAAACGTCTCAGCAGGTTCGCAGGGATCGGGTACACTGCTGCGGCAGCTCCCGCTCCAGTCTATCTAAATAGTCGATATAAACCCTGAGTTGAGGGTTTCGAAATCAGAACGATAAGATCTCTTCAATAAAACGGAGGTAAACATGAATACCTAACGGTTGTTTCACGTCTACTGGTGACGGTCACTCAGCCTACTATAGGAAGTGGCATGTGACAGTTAGGTTCGAGTGTCACAGTGTCAAATCCAGCACAGAGTGCTCTCTGTAGGGCATGCGATTTTATGAATATAATTTTTGCCGTGCGGCGGGTTGCCATCATCGTGGGTGCTTGGCCGCGTGGTCAAATATTGGTAAGCCGAACGCGGTACACGCGGTTGGTAAGGGGTTCGATTCCCCTTGGAGGTATGGGCTCCTACGATACCCCTTGTGGTCTAGCGGTATGAGGCGATTGCCGCCGACGACGCCGCTTGTCCACAAGGGGCGTCGTGGGTGCCCACCCACACCTTCATGCCATTTTAAGTTTCAGTAACTCATGGAGACCGTCCGATTAAGACTGGGGGGGTTCATCTGGTCCGTCGATTGCACTGTCCGCTGGGAAACAATCCCGCTGAGTGCCTGTTCTGGGGTAAATCGCAAGCAACGAGAGGGCGTCCATCCCCTCTTTCAAGTTGCTTTGATTTTTGTGTGTCCTCCCTCCCGATTTTAGCCCTCCACCGACCTTTTTTTGTTTTTTTGCCATTTTTTCGCTAAGTATTTCTACCCAAGTGTCCACACGTGTGGTAAAATGTGCTGTCCGTACGCTGTCCATACGGTTTTTTATGTTTTTATTTTCCGTGAGGTCAGTTTTTTTTTTTGCGTCCGTGCGTGTGAAAAAGACCGTCCATGGGACATTTTTCATACGGAGAGTCTGGCTAATTCGGATGGACAGCGCATGGAATGCTAACTGACGTTTCCGCGCGTGTGGACAGTGTTGGATATACCCCTAAGATCCGAGATATATTCACTCAGTGATAGTTTTCTCAGAATGTATTAAAGTTGACAAGTTAACCCGGTATATGTGCATAAACAGTTAGGGTTCTGGTTCGGGTGACAGTCACAAACACAGAAACACTACTACGGGAAGAGTCATGCATAATCAGGCGGTGTGACTATTCGAGCACACCACCTAGTGTGGTGACCGGCCAGCCGAAGTTGTAACGAACCCTTGAACAAACACCATCTAGAGCGGTGGAAACTGAGTTCTAGGGGAAGGCCTGTCCTTTCTGGCAGGGCTGTTCCCAGTCAAGAATTGAAAATCCGAAACCGGCCCGTCATCGGACCCCTCTGCACATACAGCTACGGTCAAATTCACTGTGCAGGAGCGGCATGATTCACTTCCTAGCCACTAGTTGGCGGTTGCACTGTTGTGCCAGCCCGCAGCACAGTCATAGTGCCGCAAATTGAAGTTGCCGATGCCGTGATTGAATCATTCGTGGAGTCACAGAAGAAATCTGAAAAGTGTCGATCGCCGTGTGAGGGACCTTCCCCCTCCTCCTCGTCTGTAGTAGGTCCCGGCGAATAATCCGGTGACGGTGGAGCATCCCAGATCAGCGGTGGAGGGGGGCGGGTGTACCGGGACATGAGGCCCAATGCCCGCATTATGAAGCCCCTGTCGAGCACGGTGCCGGCCGTGCCGGCGCGGTGGAATAGCAGCCGGTGCCGCAGTGCCCAAGCCGGCATCGTAGCATGTCAAAGCCGTAAAAGTTAACGGAGATGTGCTGTCGGTTGCCTCAGCAGCAATACCGACCTCCAGGTCGGTGTGGCCCGCCCGGTGCGCATGCCTCGCTAAGAGCCGCAGCGGAGAGTGGCGCCGCGGTGGCGCAAACACAAAAGAGTGCACACACCATCACAGCAATTGCCGAAGAGCGGGCAAACCCCCAAGGCGGTGCACCGCATCCCTGACGAGGTGCTGGAGGCTACCGAATCGCATCCTCACTGTCAGCCGGGTCACACCCAGCAGCAGACTCGTCCACATCGCTGCTGTAGGAGCCGGTCTCCGACTCGGCGTGCATATACCGCATCGCCAACGCTTTGCCCTCCGCCGTGACGGAGAGCCCCCCCATCTGCGCCACCCTGTCCGCAAACGGCAGAGGTCGGGCTCGTGTACGTGCATGGGATCCACCGGCAGCACGACACCGTCGTCGGACGCATCCGGCTCGTCAGGGTAAACATGCGTGATTGCCGCCGGCTGTGGTGCCGGCGGTGCGCCCTCTCGGACATGTGTGCAAGCGGCAGCCTCGGCAGATCCCGCTTACCACACCACCCACTGTGAAGCCCCCCATGTGGGTGACAGGCTGGCAGTAGTAGGATAGGAAGTCCTGCAACGCACCATCTTCCCGCTCCGGCTCGAGCCCGAAGGCACACGCCGAAACGCCGTCGAGCATCTCCGGCTTGCCCCCCGCCAGAAGGCAGAGCGCGTCGAATCTCTCGCCGTCGTGATCGACCATCGCCACCTGGAACTGCTCCGCCAGTAAGTCGTTCTCGATGTCATCGAGGGAGAAGCTGTGAAAGCCTCCCCCAGCGCCGTGTTTGCCGCCATTCGGACAGTCGCGGTGCCAGTGGCGCGCGTCGTCCTTCTTGCATGTAGAATTGCCGCAAAACGGGACGAAGTCGGAGTGTTGATATTGGTCCACGAAAGTCGTCCGTCCGTCCGTCCGTCCACTGTCCGTCGTGGACGGACGGACGGACGGACGGACCAAACATTCTTAACATTCTAAGATTTCGCAAATTAGGGCTCCCATACTTAAGCCCATACTTAAGGAGTGTAACGCGTCGGCCCGCGTCGACGCCTGCGTTTTCCCATACTTAAGTTTTTTTTTCATACATAAGGAATATACACTAACTCCTCCCCCCCTAACCAGGGACTATTGGGGTATAACCCAGTCGTCTGCGAGTGTCAAACGTGCGTCAGAGAGACGAACCTAACCACAGAGCTTGACAATGGTATACGATTGTCAAACGTGTTTCATATATTTTTTATCATATTTTTCATGTCTATATAGAGTATCATTTTCATAACATAATTCATACGTCAGAGAGACGAACCTAACCACAGAGCTTGACAATGGTATACGATTGTTAAACGTGTTTCATATATTTTTTTATCATATTTTTATCATGTCTATATAGAGTATCATTTCATAACATAATTCATACGTCAGAGAGACGAACCTAACCACAGAGCTTGACAATCGTATACGATTGTCAAACGTGTTTCATATTTTTTCATATTTTTAACATGTCTATATAGAGTATCATTTTCATAAAATAATTCATTTCTCATGGTACCTTAGGAAACCATGCCGGCTTCCCTGCGATATGGTAATCATGCTTTGGATGTCCCGCATACCGTGCCAATATCTCTTCCGTTACTACAGGCCTTGTTCCCAACCCTTGCCGACACCCCGATGCTTCTTCACATGCGCAGCACAGAAGACATGCAAGCTGTCGAACTCGGTACCGTGTTCCCTGACGGAGCTTGCGTACTTGTGATCGGTGGTGTTAGTTCAACCCCCGGATCTAGTGACGTGAAGACCGGTTGTGTGAATGCTGAAACAGCAACACACGAATCTTCCCAAGCATCAGCTTCTCCGCCTCGCCCTGAAATAAAGCATGAAAATTTAGTTTTTGACTTAACCGAATCGCCTCCACCGCCAAAAGAACCGTATGAATCTACGAAATCCTCCAGCGCTGGACAAGAACCAAAGCTCAAGCACAAGGTCAAATCGGAATATACAGCCTATGCCGGACCAGCTATTCCGATAGATTTCTCTCAGCATGTTGATTTGTCCCAAGACGTAGCGCCAGGTCTACAGCCTGGCGAGCTTGTCGATGAACTGCCAGTACCTCTCCTTCCGGGGGTAGTTTACAAGCCACGTGCTGGACATTTCTCTCCTTGGAGAGATTTCTTAAAATACGATCCGCAGACCTGGATGCGTTCTGAGAACAAAAGGCGTATCAGAGGCCGTCTTACTAGAACTACTCGATGTGGTGGGGCTTTATCCTGCGAGAACGATGCATGTGTAGTATTTCGTACAACGGGTGACCGTAACCGTTTCCAATTCACCGGTACCTTTAAGAACCGCAATCTGGCGTGCGCCCTTTGCAACGCTGCGCCTACTCATTCCGGCAATTGTCCGTTTGAAGTAACCATCCAAGAAGACTCCGATTGGAACATCCTCGAGCTGTCTACTAGCTCCCTTGGACACAACCATTCCGTGTTGTCCACCGACAACCCCAGCGTGGGTGAGCTAAAAGCAGCTAAGACTAGGGCTGAGGAGGTTCTAAACACCGGCGGAGTTCGAAACGTGTGCCAGGTGAAAAGGACTTTACTCACGGAAACCGTCTTTCCAAAAGACTCTTCTTTTGACCCTAGCCAGCTACCAGACATCGCGAGGAAAATGAACGTGATTGATAAGGCAGTGGACCAGAATTTCGTGCGAGGTCGTCGACAGGATGAGGGCATGAAAGCCGTTTCCGAATGGGCTGCTCAGCACGGTAAGGGGCTACTGCAATCTTTCGCGGACGAGGGGAACATCGACAGTTTTGCTCACACGTTCGTTATGTCCAGTGTCGGAGTGGATGGAGGTGTCGATCTCGTGCGTCGCATGCACCCGAAAAGTAGCGACCACTACCTCCGCTCAGCGTACGTCCACTTGGATTTCGTACATCGCAAGGTTTCTGGGGATTGGGTGACGATGGGGGCGCACGTGTTCTCCATAGAGGCCAACGCCCTGCTCACTATTGCCACCATGAACGTACCCAAAGACTGTACCGAAACACAGGTACTGTTTTGGACATTGGTGAAGAAGACGGTAGCAGCCGAACATCCGCGTGAGGAGGTATTATTCTATGGCTTCATGGGAGATGCAGCAGGTAAGTTAAAGATCATAATTTTCAATGGGAGAGTTTGTAAGCCGGTTACACGGTTCTGACAAGCGTATACGATTGTCGGAACCGTTGACAATCGTATACGATTGTCAGCAGCTGACAATCGTGTACGATTGTCAGCACCATGTAACCTACGCATGAAATACAGGGCAAGTCAATATTCATAGTTTTCTGTGTGGGAGTTTGCACATTATAACGTTAACTGACAATCGTATACGATTGTCAGCAACGTGTAAACCTACGCATGATATACTTCGTTTTCAAGAACTGATTAATATTTGGGGCACAGGTGCTAACTGGGCAGCAATCAAGAAAGTTTGGCCAGACCAAGATGACCGTAACAATCTGGAGTGCACGTTCCATTGGGGGCAGAACTTACATAAGATCGAATCTCTTATTCCATCAGATCTCCATGCCGGGCACAAAGACCTGTTACAGCGATGGATTTACTCTAGTCGCCGCTGCCTTTGTGAAAGGCAACGCGCTTCTTCCCATGTGACTGCGACCAGTTTCCCCCAGCCGGGAGTTCACCTGCCGCAAACCGTACACCGGAGCCGCCTCCCCGGTTGCCGATCTTGCTCTTGTCCGCCCGCGGGGTAAACCCCTTGCCGTTGACCTTGTCCGTCAAGAGCTTCATTCATCATTCTGCCGCTTCACGTCGAGGATGATGGCCGCGAGGTCGGATAGCTGCGAGCCGTCACCGTCGGTGGCCACGGCCGCTGCGGACAGGGCACGCGTGGCAGTGTGCGTACCGGCCTGGACGTGTCGGGCGTAGCATTCGATCACCCATTGCTGCATGGTCAAGAGGTCGACGGCCGCCCGCTGCTGGTGCGTGAACAGCCGTGACACCACCGGCGCGCAGAACACCGGATCCAGCGCCGTGATAAATAGCTCCTTAACCTCGTCATCGTCCAAGGTGTTCCTCCTCCTTGCGGACCGCAAGGCTGTGTTGAAGTCCGTGACGGACTCCGACGCGTCGGTGTGGGCCTTGAAGCGGACGCCAAGGAGGTCCGATGTACCCTGAAAGGATGCACCGGAGTCCAGCAGACGACGTCTGCACGCGAACTCCAGCAAGACCCGCTTGCCATCCAGCGGGTGCAACGTGACAGCTGCCTCGAGCCAGTCCCTCGCCGGAGAGGCGGGACACACGATGAGCTCGAGAGTTGAAAATAGCAATTTGTTGGCCTCGGAGCGGACAGCCGACGTGGAGTCCTCCAAGTCGAAAAGCGGCGCAAATAAAACGTCTTGCGCCTCGAACGCCTCCTGGAGGGCAGGCACAAGCTTCGCGAGGAGTACCTGCGCGTTGGACTCAGTGTCGGTGAATCTCTCATGTTTCTCACGGAAACATTTCCGGATGACGTGCTTCGATACGCTATCGTCGAAGCGCTCACGGGTCAATGAGCGAACCCCCGCCAGGAAAACTGCCTGAGCGGAGTTCGCAGCCGGAGCACCAGCGGTTGCCGGCGTAGCCGGTGTCACTGAATTACGGGCGGCAGCAGAGTCGAAAATCGTCGCTAGAGAACGTCGGCGTGACGCCATACTCGTAGTCAATCTAGTCGCAACCATGATGTAGGAGACTGTAGAGACGAAGTGAGGGAAGATGGGACGAGGTGCGGAAGGAGCGACGGCCAAAAGTCGCAATGTGGTTGTCGAGAAAAGCAAGGGAAAGCTGTGGCGTAAAATGTCCCCCACGTGCATGTGGATGCAAAGTGACGCGGCCAAGGAAAGTGGTGTCGGATCCGACCAAAATTTCCAACGTCAACGCGTTGTGAGAAAAATGAAGTCCGCCTCGTGCACAAGCTTCCCGTAAATCCAATCAACCAGACATCAGCTAGGCCATACCGCTCCGCCGCGCCTCTAGTGGAACCCCTCACTCCATCTCAAGCGTCGCTGTTTAGCCAGACATGGCTAAAATTCGCAGTGTTAAAAAAAAAAAAGTGCGTAGGTCCAAACCTGTTGGATATACCCCTAAGACCCGGGATATATTCACTCAGTGATAGTTTTCTCAGAATGTATTACAGTTGACAAGTTAACCCGTTATATGGGCATAAACAGTTAGGGTTCTGGTTCGGGTGACAGTCACAAACACTACTACGGGAAGAGTCACATAATCAGGCGGTGTGACTATTCCAGCAGACAGTTTTCAACAAAAGAACGTACAAACACTATAGAGTCGTACGAAAACACGTAATACTGAAATATCCAAGTTCACCAGATGGGCGTCCAGTCTGTAGCTTTGTTATCCCGCACCAGACGCTGTTCCCGAGCCAAGATGGACTGCGGGTTAACGTCTGCGGGATAACGTAACGCGGCGTGCTCCTCCTGGTGCGACTCACGTAGCGCAACCGGCACACAGCCCTTGATGATGTCCACAAGAGCCCGCCGTCCATCACGGTCAGACGAAGCGTCGGTGCCAGTCAACCAGACGTAGGCGTTGCTGTGCTTCTCGACAACCAGAGCCAGAACGTCGTAGAGCAAGCCGTTGACCTTGGTCACCACACGAGCCAGAGGGTCGTCGAGGTCAAAGGGTGCCAGCTCCAGTCCAGCCGAATGAAACTCCGTACGCAGCTGCACCGCCAGCTCGGAGAGGAGGCCAGCGTCGTCCGTACCTTTGAAGTGGTGCTTCTTGTCACCAAGGACATCCTCGCGGATACCCTTGGCCCATTGGCGGTGAAGACGCGCCTTGTAGATGTCGTCGACCAGCCTGCTCTGCTCCTGCAAGTACTTCCTGGTCGCCACGCCTGCATCCTCGTTGGAAGTTGGAGCGGGGGTCGGAACAGTTGGCGTACGCACCGTCGGACTGTTCCGAACCCCGTCCAATAGCCTCAGTGAGGCGTCGATGCCACTGTCCCTGCCTAGGGACTTCTTCGCTCGAGTCAACATGCCCATACTCTAAAAAGCCAGAGGGGAGGTGGTACGCAGTCGCTCGGTTGGGTGTGGTAGCGGAAAAATGGTAATGCCCAGCAGCGGAGAGGAGCGAAGAGAGTGGAGCGGCGAGGGGCACTCGAAGATGCCGTCGAAGTCGAAGGTGTCGCGAACACCAGCCCAAAGAACAGTAACCAGCAGGGCCAGTGCCGGTGCAAAACTGAATCTGAACATTGCTAGGACTAGTCCGTAACGAGGCGCGGTCCCCATGGCCGCCACTCCCAGTCGCTTACCGCAAACAACTCATACCATAATTCCTAGTCGCACCCAAACGCGCCCGTGCGCACCACCTCTCCGAGCGGACGTTTAGCCAATCATGGCCAAATCAGCAAGTGGAATAAAAGCGTGGATGGTGCCACGACCTACTGAAATATCCTAGTTCACCAGTTATCAGAAACTCCCGAACTCTGTGGATAAAACTCTCAAGATAAATAAACCCTAAGCTAGATATACCCGGAACGGTCTCGGACGGTTTCGGAGTCTAGCCTACCTGTGGCATGCAGCGTGTGTCACAGCACGAACCTATAGATCAGTCAGTAGTCCAGTGTTGGCCTAGGAGTCTGTCATAGGGGCCTGCACCGGGACTCCCGGTCAGGGCTGCCTATACAGATTTCAGCACGTAATTCATCGTATACCACCGTGTGCTTTTGCTATCCATCCATGCGGACTGTTCGAAATGTGTTGATATTTCCAACCACATGGACAGACCGTCCATGGGACATTCTAACGTACGGAAATGTGCCAACTCATACGAAAATTCGTAAGAAACCCACATGGACAGCTAACTGACGTTTCCGCGCGTGTGGACAACCGATCTCATGGAACCGTATGGACTAGAATGCTTGCGGTGACACTGGCAGTGGCACCTACACCACACTCCGAGGGGGGACAACAAGATACATGCCCCCACCTTATGGTGGGGAGGAAATCGTGCTGGATTCAGTGCACCGTAGGTCATTATGTGCATGACTCCGTTTAGCTGTACCAGTACTCGTACAGTACTTGGTGGCAGATACCTAGGTCACAGCTCCGCGTTATATTGGTTTATCTTTATATTCAGTTTACACTTGTATGATAATAACTCAGTGACCACCCCGATATATTACGGTACAATATATTTCACAGGTTATGGGGTATCACCCCGCTTTTCTCACTGCTGAATTTGCCATGATTGGCTAAGGTTTTCCGCTTGGCGGGGCGTTGGGGCCTCGCGAGGTGTTCAATTGGCCATCTTAAAGCTCGCGGCGGTTACAGTAGTCTCTCAAATATAAGAATATCCTATTATAAGAAACTCGGGGCGGAACTTTTTGAAATGTGTTATGTACTTGTATATGGGGATGATGTGCTTAGATATGGAAATCGTATTAAGAATATATGGGCCGACCTTGATTCTCCGACATTCTTATATCCGAGAGACTACTGTAGCACTATGTTACGGTGAGATTTTGGATTGGGAACTTTCGGCCTCTTCTTCGAGTGTCCGCGTTGGATTATGTTTTCGACTTGGATTGATCACCCACTTTTCCTTGGCCGTCGCGTATTCGACTTCGTTGGTTTCGTTCGACCCCTACTTCCCTTCACTCCGTAACTGCGAATCCGTCGCTCGCCACCCTACAATTTGCACCTCGCCTTATCCCAACACCCCTCCTATAGGAATTTCAATTCTGAATGAGTACATCTAGCATTAACACACCGGCCGTGGGCGCGAGAATGCGTCTTGATTCAATTTTCGCTCGGAGCGTGGGTGCTCGCTATATATAAGAGCACACCACAGTCAGCGCATGCCACACTTGCTGCTGCTGATAGGACACGTGGCAACGCGGTTTTGCAATCATCTTGGGACGTTGATGTTGTTAAGCGTGTTGCGAAGGACATTCTAGGTACGAAGGCGTCTTCATTTTCCGGAAGTGAGCCACATCGTCAACTTCTATGGGACTCCTTGGTGACTGCGCTGGAATCTTCGTTCGTCAACAAGGACGCCGCCAACGAGGACATTTTTGACCTCGTGGACGTCACCAAAGAAGTTCATCCGGTTTTCAACGACATTTTGCTTCGTGCATTGGTCTCATTGACGACGCCCCACTCTCCAGCTCGAAGGTGGGTCGACGCTTGTGCATTACGAACGTTGGAAAATGTTTTCCCAATCTAATTTACTCGCAAACAGTGTGGGGTATACATACGTGCAGTGAAATATTCACGGCCGTGAATTTAATATTCACGGCCGTGAATTCCAGATTCGGGAGGGCGTAAACCGTACGTTTATGTGAGAACTGAAGTCGGCTTGGTTGCAAAGACCTGTCTGGTATTTTCTCTAAGTATTTTCAGACGTGTTCCCAAAGTGACCAAAAACCGAACGATCGGCGATCGAACGGTTTTTGGTCACTTTGGGAGTGAGATCGTGAGTTTAGGCTTGGTGACAACACGCGAAACAACACTGAGTATTTTCAGACGTGTTCCCAAAGTGACCAAAAACCGAACGATCGGCGATCGAACGGTTTTTGGTCACTTTGGGAGTAAGATCGCGAGTTTAGGCTTGGTGACAACACGCGAGACAACACTGAGTATTTTCAGACGTGTTCCCAAAGTGACCAAAAACCGAACGATCGGCGATCGAACGGTTTTTGGTCACTTTGGGAGTGAGATCGTGAGTTTCTAAGGCTTGGTGACAACACGCGAGACAACACTAAGTATTACCGTCTGAAAATACTTAGAGAAAATACTCACTGTCTGATTTGTTAAATATGCAATTTTAACTAAAGGCGGAAGGCTTTCTCTCCGGGAGTGTGCCCCTGTCCAGCGAAATAAAGATCTCTAAGATTGTATACTAATCTGAGTAATCTTTTGCTTCAAAATATTATCACATATTCATACTTAGTATGATGTGGGTACCCGTTTCGCAAAGAAGATGAAGCCCCATAGCGCAACTATTGCGGGTTTCAAATTCCTTAAATTCCACCCGCTTCCGCCAAATGAACGCGTCATCCCACAACGAGATGCGTGGTTGACCGTTCAGTTTGTGCAATTTGTTTAGGGAAAACAACGCATACGAAATACTATTTTTGCTAACGATTCCCTCATCCGTTGCCCAGGCTCTCTTGCAAACGAGCGCGCGAATGAGGGAAGAACCGCCTAGCGGAAACGTGGACGCGGTTGACATCCGCGTTTCCGCTAGAGGTGAAATTGCACTGCCAAACAGTCAGTATCGCGGTTTATTATGCTTATATGATATGCGTGATATGTTCATGCTGTGCAGGATGCGTCCTTGTTGGGCGTGAGTCGAGTTGGCTGGCTCGAATCACGCCCATTACCCCCCTCACAAGAACCGTCCAGCATCCTAGATTCCGAACGGATCTTGCTTCCAACCCTTTCTAATTTAAGTAGAATTGCCTGCACACTCGGTATCGTGGTCAGGAACTCGCGTAGAATTACGTATCTGGTTCGATGAAAGCCACGTACGGTACCTGGTTCACTGAAAGCCCCGTATCTGGTTCAACGAAAGCCCCGTATCTGGTTCAATGAAAGCCCCGTAATCTTGCTTGCGCAAAAAAAGTTGTTCCTAACACTTATTATATATGTAGTCAACTGTACAAGGGAACCGTGGAAAGCAAGGGCAACGCACCTTTCATTTTTGATGGAGAATCTTTTACCCTGTCCTCTTTCTTGAATAGAGGACAATAAAATGCATACCATCAGTGTGTTCAACAGTACAACGATACCCGCCGTTGTCGCAAGAAAGGCACTCCCTGCCGTACTTTTTCGGAGGCTTCCTCATCGGTTTGCAATAACCAAGTGAACAGAGGTGGGGTGGGGGCAAAATAATACAAACGGTGATATTACACGCATGTGCTTGTGTCACAAATTTATTCCCCCAAAACAGGACGGAATTTCTATTCCCCATTATGCACTTATCTATTCCTCGATAACCTTTTTTCCTGAGATTATTCCTCCGGCTGGATTGCAATCATTCACAATCCCTGTACATTCCGGTGACAAAATTTTGCACTGGACTGATCACCACATATGGTATAATCTGTGATATATAAATCATCAGAAAAAGCGTTGCAATCAGTACAATGCTGTCTAAACTCACAAAGATGAGTAATAGATTTCCTCAGATGTAATAAATTGAGGCACAATGTGACCTACGCTAAAATCGCGTATGCTCGGGCACTGTATTGTGACCCGCGCTAAGATCGCGTATGCATGCACACAATATGACTCGTGCCAATGACGTGGACATATTTCATACAACCCCCGGTACGAGCGGACAAGGTTGACTGCCACGACATCACATCTGAAGTCAATAAATCACTCAGAGAGAAGGTGTTGACATAAGTATAACACCATTATATATATAGTCATGAGGATTTTGAAGAAGACACAGTCCCTCCGATATTGACAAACATGGTACACATATATACCATGCTCTCTGATCACATATTTGATATCCCACAGCATACGATGATGGTGATAGCAAACCACTTCGCCGCTGGAGGGTAGTGTCGTATTTTATACAGCACATGCATGGGCACTATATGGCCCACGCTGCTGACGTGGATTCGGGCTGCATCCCAAGAACTGCGATGCACCTTTGGTGCAATGGGCTGCATCCCGAGAACTGCTATCCAGCTTCATAGTAAGCTTCCACGTCATCACATAGAGGTCGGACCTCTGTTGTATTTAAACGGCGCTTGACAACCGCCTAGCAATACACTTCCTTGAGGGGGGAAGATGATAAGCTGAAAATACAACTAAAACCCAAATAAATAATAAAGACAGATAATAAAACAAGTAAGTTGCATCATCGTTTTTTGTTTTGGTAATTATGACTATATACAGTCAAACCATGCAGAACTCCATGAAGTTGACACACATATGTATCGAACATTTCTAAGGTCATCAGCCATGACGTACATATGAGCTTGATTTTTGAAGACCTAGACATTTGTATACATCTGGTCTATCATGTATCCAGACTAGAATTGTATATTGATTCGGTGCAAGCACTATAGCCTCTGCCACCGATGATCACTGAAAAAGGGCAACCATTCTTGATATTTCATACATATCATCTGATTGGATCATTAAAGGTGTCAAGAGTACTCAATGCAAAATGCAGGCTACGGCCTGAGTACACCACCTAGATAGGTCAAAGCCATCGAGCTGACCAATGCAGCATAAATGCTAGCTGCCTTTGAAGGCCACATAATAAGTCTATTGCCCTTATGTCTTGAAATGTATCCGTGTATTGGCATCTCTTTGAGATATTCATGCCTGCTGAATAAGCCATACCGGTCATCTTGTCTTCATTGATTATTACATATCTGATCATACCGCCATTGCACAAAGCCTATTCATTGAGATTATTATATCACGAGGCATTTCAGTGGTGCACATAAAAAAAAATACAGTGCAATAGAGATTATCAGCTCTTCATCAGACCTTTTAAGGTTGAGTTGTTGTCAGATGTATTGATTTATCGGACACCACATCTCAAAAGTCTATCCATCATAAAAGACAGAGTCCGTGCAATCATGGCTATTCAGCCTCCAACATAGCTAACATAGCTATCCAGCCTATGACCCAACCGTTGGTAAGCAGCCTATACGCCGTATGGCTAAAGATGGCAAGTAATCTCTTCGGTCATTCTTGGGCATAGTCGGCCAATTCAGGATATTTATCCCGAAATTCTCCAAGATTGTTGAGCCACTCATGTTTTCCATGTGTCATATGAAAACAGCCAACATACCGCCCTATGACAGAAGTCATCTCCTTCAGCAAGGGGAAGTGGTTATGCTGTAAAATTGACCAGTCTGATCATCATAAAAGTGACAGATTTGAGAAAATCGATTGAAACTTGTATTGAAAATGACTATTCCTTAAGATAAGGTATTGCACCTAAGGGAATAAAGGTTTCATCGTCTGAAATAGGAATGGAGTTTTTCATTGACTCTAGTTCCTGAATCCATAATTACATAGAAAATATGTTCTATCCTGTGCATATAGAAAGTACATTAGATTCAGATTCTGAGCATACACGTAGACTTGAATGCACTCGGGTTTGTACTGAGTTGCAATTGTCCAAAGTTTTTTTTTTCTGACATCATTACTTATTTATGGAATAGCATACAATGGTATAAACCATCCACATATAGATTGACATCATACTTGTGGTTTCATATCATTTTGGCATATAAGACACGCATGCTTCATTGAGGAATTATGACTCCGTGAAAGCTTATTCTGGAATGTTTAGAAATTTGTCGCCTCGTCCATTAGGCCACGAAGTCTTGGGAAAAGCTATGGCGGAACTCGAACCCGCAATCTGCAGATGGTTTCCAAGCGCAGTTCATTCTCATTCTGGAAAGTTACAGAAACTTTAAATTAGTGGCAAATAGTCATCAACAAGTCACAATTCTGTCGGCATTGAAATGACACATTCATCATTCATACTTCTTTACCATGACAAGTCTCTGAATAGTGTATGCCCAAAAATAAAATGGGCACCATTGAGATAAGTGATCATGTACTGAAGAAGATTCACATATCACTAGGCGATGCCATGTTCTAATACTGACATATAATATCATCACAATGAAATGACATGCCAGCCATCTATCAAGTACGGAAATACAGCTCGTAGTAAGTTGTTGTCATTACAGACACTTCTTGATTGACTCTCCATTAGCTTCGATACCAAAGTTAACTTCGGTACCATCACTGATTCCGTTGTTCATTATGACAATCATTATCCAGAAACATTGTCTAAGTTGGGCACACCATTGTCTAAGTTGGGCACACCATTGTCTAAGTTGGGCACACCATTGTCTAAGTTGGGCACACTATAGTGACCCTGAACTGACAATGTATGTGGGCTGCAACCCAAAAACTGCATATTGAATCATAGTGAATTGACATTGGCATTCGACAACATCTGGCATTCGCCACATTCAAAAGCGCCAGGCATATTGCCGGTACGACGTTGAGAGAATCGGTGTTCATATTGACATTGTTACCTCGAAAGCACTTGATTCGATGAGTAATCTCAGTCTGATTTTCTATCAAACCATTTTTCACATAACATAATAATTGAATGACCTTCTCCATCACCATTTGATTGGTTTGATACACCTCTTTTAAAGGGGGAAGAAGGAGTATAGATTCATTCATTCTTCATACAGCTGCCACAAATTGATTTACATCATTTTGATTTTACATCATTGTGATTTTGCTTGGAAGATTAAAAATCTTATGAAAAGTTCCAGCATCTGTGTATAGCAGTCATAAAGTTGATGACACGGTACATCATGTCGATTGAAGCATCAAATAAAGTCTTTATTTGACTTACTCACACATGAAGTTCATTATGAAGAAATCATAGATGCACATTTCGCCGGCTCTATCATATTATATGAAGGACACTGACATAGGAGAACGATGGTTTTTTAAAATGTGAATAAGCTATATTGTAAGCTTACGACCATCACTTTGACGTCAACAGCCTGAGATGCTGATTGTTGAATTTCAAGAGTTAAAGGATTCGTTGAATCAGCCTTGGTAACATGTGTTTTGATTGATGAATTGTTGATCCATGGTTTCCCCCCAAATCTAGAGAAGCCGGCGCACAAGTTGTTGCCAGTGTCTGAAGGGAAATATCAAAGCCAAAGGATTGCCATTTGTACCATTCAGACATCGAATTCCATTACAGCAAAGCCGAGTGAGTGAGATCCGCCACTCTAGCCTTTTGCCCGTCATTCCTCTCAGGTTCATGACAAGAGACAATTCATCAAAGTCATACACCAATGCATAAGTCACATGCATGGTTGCACAGTTTGTATCCGAATGCAATCCCATAGAGGTTAAGCATCTAGACAGCAACTCTGGCCAACAAAAAGCCTTCCTGTCTTCGGATACCTTGAGCATTCTCATTTCAAACTCCATTGTGGTCAAGGAAGCATCGTGCCTGTGCCTCGCCGGAACGCTGATCCTCAAAGCCGCACACTTGAGGCGAGCCTTACGAGACAGTGACCTTTGGCCTGTGGGGCGTCAACCCCTTATCAAATCCTGAACACTTGTTAACACCTGAAAAATTTATCATGATGCAACTTAAGTGGGATTATAAGTTCCACATAATCATATTGTCTACGTATGCTGAAGGCATAACTGCCGCATATGGTCACGATTGGTCGCAGCTTCTATAGCATTGTGGCTTCTGAGTCAAAAGCTGATAGCCAATGACTTTTGCCAATAATTGCCGACCGAATAATAATCAGGGCTGCATCCCAAGAACTGCAGGGCTGCATCCCAAGAACTGTAGGGCTGCATCCCAAAAACTGCAAGGCTGCATCCCGAGAACTGCAGGGTTACATCCCTAACATTTTTACCCTGCATCAAATTGATATGACAGGAGCGGGAATTGATCCTTCCTTGCTGAGGTGTAGTGAGCCTTGTACAAATTGCGAGAACAGGGGTTCCGCTCGGTGAAAACAAACTGGCTAAGCTCCCATAAACAGTCCGGCCGAGTGCTTTTATCATGCATCTCGGAAACCCGGATAATACGAAGTAATGACTGACAGTACAGTACTACTGTACTGTCATCCTAGCTACTAGCGGAGTCACGGTTCCGATCAGAGACAGGTCAGGCTAGGGGCTATCAGAGCCCATAATAATAACCCTGAACCTAAAGTCCAGCACACCACCCGGAGCTGTGACTGTAGCCAATAGGGCTAGGCAAGCGGAGCTAACTAAACAGATAACAAACAGCACTTTACTGGAAACAGATATACTTCTAGCTGGGTGCCCGGGGACTTGTCCCGGCACAACCCACCACTGCGGCTAAGGCTAATCACACCTCCAGGATTTGAAATAAGCAGACTCTAGCCACTGTAAAGCTGGTCGGCAGAGCCGAGTTCAGCAGACGGATTCCAATCAAGAAAAGCATCCGAAGTCAATTGAGAAGAGAATTTGTAAGCACTGACACCACCAGACCCAAGTGGGTCAGGCGGATCCCAGAGTGGAGTGGCAAAATCATCAGATTGCAAAGCCGCTGAGGTCGATTGAGAAAAGAACTGTGCCACATCCCGCGGCGGCAATGACGAATCAGCAGTAATCACAGGCGGGCAAAGAGAATCCAGCAATGCATCACCGGGATGAACCGTACCGTAGCCGTAGGTGGCTCCGGGCTCAACCAGGCCCCTGACACCACCGCCGACCACGAGGGTCGGCATCGCCGTAGCACTGAATAGAAACGTAGCTACCATGAAAAGAGTGAGTGCGAATTCTCCGATGCCAAATGGCCTGGAGCCTCTGGGGACTCCGAACCGCCGAAACGCTGCAGCCGTCGGCGGTGCACCCCCCTCAATTTCAGTCAGGCAGACACCAGGAGGGTAGTTGGAGCCCTCCCCATCATCATCGGAATCACACACCTCAACAGGCTCAGGGTCAATGTCAAACCAGTCAGGGTGGACAGTGTTGAATGTTTTGAATGAATTGTCAGCAGGAGCCATCGGGCCGAGAGCCAGAGAGGCGGACGGCGGCACAAAGGCGGCACGGCTGACCTCATGCAAGCCAACCGGCTCACCATGCACGGGTGCAGAGGCCTTCGGCAGCAGCTGCTTGTCAGTGGTCGGCTCAGCGACACCACCAGCAAGCGGACCGCTGACCTCAGCAAATGCAACACGGCCAATGGAAAGATGCTCAGCAGGTGCAGACTCAGCAGAGGCAGCAGCATCCTTGAACTGCTGCAGAGCCGTAGGCTCTGGAGCAAAGGAATGCGCAGACAGCTCACAGATTTCAGGTTGCCCCACGAGAGCACACAGGTGCTCCATGGACCCCTCATCCCCAGCGTCATAATACCGCTGAAAACGAAGGGCAAGCACGTCGGAGTCATAAGACTCGACGGCTTGGCAGTAGGATGCCGAGATGGACAATGGGTGAGTGTCCTTGTGAGGACACTCACTCAGCCAATGCTTTGACCCAACGGCGCGGCACTTTTCGTGCCTGCACGCTGGGACAAAGGTGCCAGACCGCTTGTCAAAAGCCACCTCCGGAGAGGCGGAGTGAGCAAGCGGTTGCACTCCAGGTCGGTGGAAGTTGCGCGGAGTGTGCTTCCCAGGGGGCGGCTTGGAGCCACCCTTCTTAAGGGAATCCACATCCCGCTGCAACTTGACCAACTGAGAACCGAGCCGCTCAATGGCCGAAGCCAGGCCAGTGTCAGTGGTGCAAGATGCTACAGACATGGGGCGCCCCGCAGTGCGCTTGCCCGAGAGCCGCCCGCAGCGGTACTGCTCGCGCACGCGTGCCTGCAGGGTGAGCAGACTCACAGCCGCACGCTGGTCAGCTCGAGCAAACGAGTCAACCAGCGTGGCGTAAGCCGGCCCAGACAGGGCAGAGAGGAATTGCCTTTTAACAGCGTCTTCGGGCAGCGTCGTCAGACGCTGTGCATCCCGAAGGCAGCTGTTGAAGAGGCGAATCCCCGCATCAGGGTCATATTCGTCAGAAATCCTCACTTCAAGCAGCTCAGTCAGAGCGTCGAACGGAGTCGACGCGTCAGCAAGCATACGCACCACCTCCAGGGTGGCGCGCTTGCCATCAGCAGGAACATCCGCACCAGAAGCCTCTACCCAATTACGGGCAGGAGACCCTGGCGCAGTCAGCAGCAGCAGCACAGAGTACAGAAGTTCATTTGCAGCAGGCAGAACAGGGGTGTCAGCAGCAGTCAGGTCAAACAGGGGTGCGAATGCCGCCGACTGCAATGTGAAGAGTTGCTGAAGCTCGGATACCAATTGAGAAAAAATGTCCGAAGCCGATGTTTCGTCCCCACGGAATTTTGCAGCTTTGTCACCCAATACCTTCGTTGCTGCGGTTTTTGAACTCTGAACGTCGAATGAATTCTGCGCAACCGATGCACGAGTGTGGCAGCCGCAGTCGAGGCCTCCGACGCAGCCGAATCCAAGTGCGGAGTCGTGGGCGTGGCTGCGTTCAAGGCACCAACATCATCGAAAATTGTCGCTAACTTACGCGCTCTAGCGCGAGTACGTGGCTTGTGTGGCGTATCCATTATAAAAATGACGGTGAGATGGGAATGCGGGCTAGCGGTGCGACAGTAGTGGATAATTCCGCAGCGGCCAATCCCTGCAGGAGTCTCAGTAAACAATAACACAATCAGGCAGGTCATGAGCCGAGTGGCTAATCGTGGGAGCGACCCACAAAACGCGGAGTGCCCTGCCCGCTGATCAAAGGGAACGTAAAACATAACCATACCCAGCGACGATTCCGCTGCCAAATAAGTGCCAAAAAAACCGATCTCCACTTCAAAAGGAGGCCATACTGCGGAGAGAAAACCACTGTCTAAGGGGGCGCCCACCCCATCTCTGTGTCAAAACTTAGCCAATCATGGCAACAGCTTGGCGCTGTGCCATCAGAACTACCGGGAAAGTGGTGACGCGCATAACCTGCGAGAACAGGGGTTCCGCTCGGTGAAAACAAACTGGCTAAGCTCCCATAAACAGTCCGGCCGAGTGCTTTTATCATGCATCTCGGAAACCCGGATAATACGAAGTAATGACTGACAGTACAGTACTACTGTACTGTCATCCTAGCTACTAGCGGAGTCACGGTTCCGATCAGAGACGGGTCAGGCTAGGGGCTATCAGAGCCCATAATAATAACCCTGAACCTAAAGTCCAGCACAAATCATACCCTTGCACAGATACGCATACATGCGAGATATCATATCTGTGGATAAATAAAAACTGCTAAGCTATCTTTGCCAGACCATGGTTTGTCATTCGGATCAATGGCCAGTAATCCGCGCTACCGGATACTGAGGTGGACGGAGTTGTGATCCCGAGTTATGCTTGACAAACATAACTAAAACGAATTTCACATTAGTACGTTGTCGAATCCACTCTATGAAATGTTCGTCAAAGCACGCGTACCGGACCAAATATTGAGGAGTTGAGCAGACCGGGTGCAGGATTATAAATCCAATCTCGTTAAGTAGGGCCACTCCGTTTGCATTAAAACAAGCCCCAAAAATCGGGCTCCCCATGCCGCCTGTGAACCTCCATAGTAGCTTCAGGAGGGGAGGAAGGGTTGGGTGCACTATATAAAGCCGTGGAAACATGTACCCAAGGGTTTTCGTCGATCGGCCGAATATATAAGGCCGAGAATCGTTCGTTAAATCGTCGATCATCGTTCGCAAAGGCGTCGACGGCAAGCGCAAATATCTATCCGTAACGTAAACCTCGGATACCTTGAAACGTCACTCTGAAATACGATACGCAATTCATGGATATCTTGAAAAGTCACTCTGAAATACGATACGCAATTCATGGGGGCTACATCCTAAGAACTGTAAGGCTAAATGCCTAAGGTGAGGGTTTAAAGTGGACTCAGTTCCCCCCAATATCCTAAAACACCTTGAGGGACGCCTCATCGGTGTAAGAAGACTGGTACCAGCAACAACAACAACAACAACAAAGACATCAAAGACATATAAAAAGGTATGCCCGTTGTGAGGTCACAACTCTCTTAAGAGGGGAGATCTGTCAGGGTTATGACCGATGACATATGTGTCATACATGTCATACGTGTCATACCTGTCATACATGTCATACCATGTCATGTCATGTCGTGTCATGTCATATATTATAATGACAGACAGTCGTCAGTACGGTCGAATGTGACATGAACAGTCATATCTGTCATCCACTCACCTTGAGTGACACCTGTCATCGAGAGGCCAGGTTGTGGCATCGAGATGGCAAAGCAAGATACTGGAATATCCTAGTTCACTAGATATCAGAAACTCCCGAACTGTGTGGATAAACTCGTAAGATAAATAAACCCTAAGCTAGATATACCCGGAACGGTCTCGGACGGTTTCGGAGTCTAGCCTACCTGTGACACAGCGTGTGTCACAGCACGAACCTATAGATCAGTCAGCAGTCCAGTGTTGGTCCTAGGAGTCTGTCATAGGGGCCTGACCGGGACTCCCAGTCAGGGCTGCCTATACAGATTTCAGCACACCACCCCAGCACTGCGGGTGGTGACTGTCTAGGAGAGTCAGATAATGTAAGATAAGTCAGGGCAGGAGCCAGGTTGACAGACCTAACTGCTAATCCAACTGTGCAATTCTGAAACACAAATTGGAAACCCTCTAGCTAGCACAGGTGCAGAAACCTACGGGCATTGTGCACCCGCTAAACAACTGAAAGGCACCGAGCTAGCAAGCCAGAATGTAACTTGTAGATGTCAAAAGCAAAACATAAACCAGAAAAGTTGTTGAAGTCACCGGAGTTCCGCACACCACCATGTCGGTGTGCATCCAGAGTGAACAAGAAGTCAATCGACAGCACCAAAGTAGCCAGCTGTGGTCTCAATCAAGTCGGACCCGAATGGAGGGTTCCCGAAAGGACCCCTCTCATGTAGAGCCACACCGTAGAAGAAGGCCATGTCGAAGCTCAAATCTGCCTGAGCAAGATCCTGAAAGATGTCAGGGGGCTCAAGCGGTGGCACATTGTCAGCCACAAAGAAACCCTGAGCCGGGATCACTGATTCAACAAATTCATTCGTGGAGAAAATTGACGGAGTCTCCCAATCGAGATCACCACCAGGCGAAGGCAATCCCGCAGCCGACTGAGCATCGGGCACAGCTGCCACCCCCATGATCGAGATGCAAAGAACGAGGGAAAGGAGGAAAGGAATTCCCCACGGTCCAACCGTGGCAGGAAAGCCCCAGGGCGGCTTCCCACAGCCGTAGGTCCTCTGCTCGTCTACGGGCGGCCCGGAAACATGATTGGCCGACGGAGGCGAGCCCCGCGGCTTCAGCCGGAAGCTGCCGTCGGCAAAGTCCTCGTAGTCGTCGGTGTCGTAGCCGGTGAGGTCAACCGGCGCGATGGCGGCGTGGTTGACAGTCTGAACGAACCCAGGGAACTCACCGTCCGTCGTGGCAGTCACCCGCGCCGATTGAAGCGGCACGGGCTTCACATCCTCCTCCTGCGAGACAGGTATAGCAGGGGCCGGCACGGCGGATGCCGATGCCGCCGCACCACCTGCCGGAACCTGCTCCTCCGGCATGTTCCCCGCTGCCGCGGGGCCGCACACCAGAGCCGATGCATGCGGCTCGAGAACCGCCGGTGGTGGGAAGGATGCGTGGGTGTAGTGCACCTTGCAGTTTGCCGCGGCATGGACCTCCGCGGCGAGATCGTCCAGCCGCTGACGAATGTCGTCACCTGCGGGCTCGTCAGCAGGCTGCTGCGGCTCTACCGTGAAGCCGTAGGCGGACACGTCGATCCCGCCCACCGCACCCGCACAGAGTACCGCAGGCGGCCCGTACGTAGATGCCGCAGTGGCAAAAGCCTCGGCCCCATCATCCGCCGCCTGCTGGAACAGGGCACACATGGCCAATGCACGCACTCCCTCCGCGTCCTCCTCGTCGATGGGAATGCAGAATGCCGCGGCCGAGTGCGGGGGATGCTGACGCCCGCCCAACGGACAGTCGCGGTAGAAGTGGTACTGCTCACCTTTTCCCGCTTTCTTGCACCTCCCGCAAAAGGGCTTCGCCTTCTGGTCGTCACGGTCGAAACCGACTGCAGGCAGCGGGTGCGTGCCGACACGGAATCCCCGCTGCGTACCGCGCTGCTGCTGTTGCCGCTGCTGCCGCTGCGGCTGCTGCCGTTGCTGCTGCGCCGGCAGCGCGTCCGCCCCGCGCTGCTGTCGCAGCAACTCCTGAAGCTCGTTGATCTTGTTGAGGAGAGCGCCGTACTCCGTGCTGGAGAGCTGCGCAGAGACGCCGCTCTTGCCCGAAACCGCCTTCCCCGTCCCCGTCTGCGCCCAAGCCTGGTAGATCTCTACCACAAGGGAGCGGAGAGATGCCAAGGAGACATGCGCGAGGTCGGCCGCGAGAGGATACCGCACCTTGACCGCGGTGTAAAACACCGGGTCCAGCCGGTTGTACAGGGAGAGCTTCCTGGTCTCCTCGGTGGGTGTCCAGTCCGTAGCTTTGTTATCCCGCACCAGACGCTGTTCCCGAGCCAAGATGGGCTGCGGGTCAGTGTCTGCGGGATAACGCAACGCGGCGTGCTCCTCCTGGTGCGACTCACGTAGCGCCACCGGTACGCAGCCCTTGATGATGTCCACAAGAGCTCGCCGTCCATCACGGTCAGACGAGGCGTCGGTGCCAGTCAGCCAGACGTAGGCGTTGCTGTGCTTCTCGACAACCAGAGCCAGAACGTCGTAGAGCAAGCCGTTGACCTTGGTCACCACACGAGCCAGAGGGTCGTCGAGGTCAAAAGATGCCAGCTCCAGCCCAGCCGAATGAAACTCCGTACGCAGCTGCACCACCAGCTCGGAGAGGAGGCCAGCGTCGTCCGTACCGCGAAAATGGTGCTTTTTGTCACCAAGGACATCCTCGCGGATACCCTTGGCCCACTGGCGGTGAAGACGCGCCTTGTAGACTTCGTCAACCAGCTTGCTCTGCTCCTGCAAGTACTTCCTGGTCGCCACGTCTGCATCCTCGTTGGAATTCGGAGCGGGGGTCGGAACAGTTGGCGTACGCACCGTCGGACTGTTCCGAACCCCGTCTAATAGCCTCAGTGAGGCGTCGATGTCACTGTCCCTGTCCAGGGACTTCTTCGCTCGGGTCAACATACCCATACTCTGAAAAGCCAGAGGGGAGGTGGTACGCAGTCGCGCGGTTGGGTGTGGTAGCGGAAAAATGGTAATGGTCAGCAGCGGAGAGGAGCTAAGAGAGTGGAGCGGCGAGGGGCACTCGAAGATGTCGTCGAAGTCGAAGGTGTCGCGAACACCAGCCCAGAAAACAGTAACCAGCAGGGCCAATGCCGGTGCAAAACTGGATCCGAACATTGCTAAGACTAGTCCGTAACGAGGCGCGGTCCCCATGGCCGCCACTCCCAGTTGCTTACCGCAAACAATTCATACCATAATTCCTAGTCGCACCCAAACGCGCATGCGCGCACCACCTCTCCACGCGGCCGTTTAGCCAATCATGGCCAAATCAGCAAGTGGAATAAAAGCGTGGATGGGGCCACGACCTACTGGAATATCCTAGTTCACTAGATATCAGAAACTCCCGAACTGTGTGGATAAACTCGTAAGATAAATAAACCCTAAGCTAGATATACCCGGAACGGTCTCGGACGGTTTCGGAATCTAGCCTACCTGTGACACAGCGTGTGTCACAGCACGAACCTATAGATCAGTCAGCAGTCCAGAGTTGGTCCTAGGAGTCTGTCATAGGGGCCTGACCGGGACTCCCAGTCAGGGCTGCCTATACAGATTTCAGCACAAGATTAGTCTTGAAGAACCGAAGTGTTCTGAGAAGACTCATCTTCGCTTCAAGCATGAATTGAACAAGCATGCGAGTATCATATGGCTTATTCGTTCAGCCGATACTAATCGTTCAACCAATGCCTCGGGTTCACAACCCAATTGTGGTAGTACCTGAGAGGTGCGGGGCATTGCGTATATGAGGAAGCGTTGAGCTTCAGCAGTAACTTCGGGAGAAGCGACTGCACTCATCACCCACACTTACGTTGCGCGAGTTGTTATCGTTCAATAACAGCCGTGCTATCATATCGCTTACTGAGCGATCCCTAACAAGGTGCCACATCAGCATTTGTCATTCTGCAGTTTCCGACCCGCTAATAAAACAACCAAGTTATTTTATTATCTCATCTCAGAGTTTGCACCCGCCTTTCGACTGCCTCCGGACGCTTCGTTTTCCTTCGGTCTGTGTGATATATAATATGCATTATATATATATATCACACTCCAAGTCTGTATTGAGTCTGAGCACCTCCCATTCGATACAACCTCTGACCTGGAGGGATCAGAGGCGAGGGACAGACTCCCTCAGGTGGCTGACTTATTGAAGCGGAATGTATTGCGGCGTGTTACGGTTCCAGCGATCGATGTCAGCGCAGAGCAAGCGGGCAGGGGGTCGTGTTTGAGAAGTCTTGGTCGGAGATGGGAGACCGAGACGGAAGGTCCAACGGCAACGCGCAGGCGCGCACCGAACGGGGACCGCGTCTTGGTCTTCAAGTTCGAAGTTCAAGTTGGAAGTTCCCGATGACTTGAGACTTCATATCGATGAGCATGACGATGACGTGTTGACGTCGATGTTCATCCGATGCATGATGATCTGATGATCCATGATGATCGCCATGATCATCAAATTCATCGTGTTCATGAATCAGCAATCACGATGACACGATCGATGATGCATACTTTACTAGTAAAAAAGAAAAAATCTGAATTGTAAATCTGAATTCTGGACAAGCTGGACACACGACAGCGACAGTCACAGTCGACAGTAGTGAAGAGTGATGAGTGACGAGTGACGACAGGCACAGCGACAGCGACAGACAGCTGCGGTGGGTGCGTGTCGCTGTCGCACAGTTCAACAGTCGGAGAGCTGAACTCAGTCGAGCGAGTGACACTCACAACTTCGGAGATCGGCAAGCCCAGCGGGGGGCAAATCTTCGTTTTCTTCCTTCGTTGATCGATGCATTATCGTTGATTCCCATATGCCAGAGTGTTCGTATTGTTGCATAAGAGGTATTCGCTCTTTGTTGAACGCTGCCATTCCATGCTCGGCGAGCATTATGCTTCCGCGATGCCGGTTGCGCTGTTGATGTCTCACCACCTCAAAGATGCAACTCACTCACTCTCAGCTTTACACCTTCGCGAATTCTAAAAGGCGAATCCGAGGAGGGATGAACTGAAATCCTTCAGTTTTATCAGCGCAACGTCAGGAGAGCAAGCGACATTGCCCTTCGTAAATGTCTTGGAATCCCGCCTGGAATATGCCCAGTACTGCCGAAGCACCCCTCACCCATTGGGCTAATGTGCACACGAATACGGGCCGTGTTTCACTTCCGAACTACCCCGCTACCAGACCCGACGACCCACATTTCCCGCAGCCACCTTTCCCTCGCCCTCCATCGGCAGATTCTCCTTGGCGGACCTCGTGTGCTGAGCGTGGCCTCCCTTCAGCGCGTCAATCAATTTCAGCTCCTGTTCAAGCCGCAATGTATGATCCGGTAAGATTATTCTCGAGAGGAGCTTTCGATAAAAGATTCGGAGCCACATGCTGCGCTGTTCTCTCCACTGTTCTCCTGGGTGGCATCGAAGGGCTCCATTATACGCTCGGCTTCTCCTCTTCGCTCGCATTCCCCCACCGCAGCCCTCGAAAATTTCGTTCGTTCCCTGGACTGACGACTACACGTGAATCAACACACTAGAAATTCGGCGAACGTAGACCTTGTAAAACGGGGACGCCTAACGGGCAGCGCGAATTTAGTGCGCAACCACAGTTGTCCGCGCAGCTCCTCGCTCAGACGCTTGGAGCTGCCACTGTACGAAAGAGCCACAAGACCTAGTCGAGTGCTCCGTGCACGTTTCTTGTGTGTTCCTTGCGGAGTGAGGACCAGGGTCGGTGCTCGGGCCGGCCGCGCAGCACCGCGAGAGCGCGCAGCTACGAACGGGACTGTCTTCAGACAACCCGCCGCAGGTGAAGCCCCTGGCCCTCTTCGCCAGGCAGGTTGCCACCTCAGCAGCCGGCCCCAAGTCAGACGAAACGGCGAAAGGGTCTTCCTCCACCTCGTATTGGGCCAGGTTTCATTCTCGCGTGCTCGCCACAGCGGCCTTGTCAGCGCGGCGGCCCGCGCGCCTCTTGCTTATTATGGTCAAAGCTTGTGCAGCCTGGCTTTGAGTTGACGAGTCGCTCGCTTCTCACTTGGACTGTAAAAACGTCGGGGTCGCGGCTGATATATTCCGAGTGCTGAGATAGTGCGACCTGCGGTGCTTGTGACGCCCACCTCCACTAGAATCGATTTGGAGACTTCCCACAGTGTCACGAGGGCGTCGTTCCCATGCCCAATGCGCCGGTCAACAGCCCATGGCATCCTGCCGAGCAGCTGCGAGCCGCGGGCGAGGTGGTGCGCGCGCTCGTCGAGCAGGTGAGGGTCCTCCACTGGCAGAGCCTGCTGTAGATAGAGAGCTAGAGCCCGTCAGCGACCCACCGCACAGTGAGGGCCGCGCTTATTCAACTGTGAATCCACGCTTCAGACGAGCTGAGCCACTTGCCCGCAACGAAGTCGACTCTACTCGGCACCCTTACTTTGTGTGCCGCACTGGGCGAGCTTCTAGTCGCTGTGTGATTTCACGGAAAGTGCATCTGCGGGAGGGCTCGCAGGTGGAGGGCCTGCACAAGCAGGTTTTGCCGGCTTTCGAGTTACCGGCGGACGCTCTGCCAGCTGCGGGGGGGCCCGGCGCGCCTGCCGTCGACGATCCGCGGCCGTCAGCCTCCGGGGACGGCCTCTTCCGTCAGGCATGCTCCTTTGCCACCCGTGCAGCATGCAGCACGGATCGATGTTCAGAAGTTGCCCTTAAGCATGCGTGCAGAAGGGAATCGAATTTCTTCCTTCGGCGTTCGAGCGAAGGAAATCAGTCCTGAGGTGTCAACTGATCGGCCCTTCAGCAATTACGCGGAAGAAAGGGAATGTAGGAGTCCTACTTTGTCATCCACGCGGAAGGGAATGAATGCCATGGGCTTTTCTTCAGATCTCGCTTGGAGCACTCTCGAACAAACTCGAATTTCAGGCGTCATCCTTCGGTAAACATCATAGTTGTCCAGGAATTTGGTGTTCAGGTGGCAACCAACGGAAATGGCGCAGTATGGATGTAATAGCAAGTGTCGTCTTTCGGCAAACATGATAGTTGGATTCTGGGAGGTGGCTCGTGGGTCAAGGCCACCAGCAGTTTATGGAGCAGACGCTAGGCGGGTCTCGAGGGGTCACTTTTGAGCATGACGTGGGCTGCTGGGGGAGGCGCACACGAGTGAGGGCTGCAGGTGCAGCGCTTGGAGCAGGCACTGGGCCTGCTGCACATGATCGTGGACGCGAAGTCCCAAACAATGTCCATCGCTCGGGACAGGTGCGACCAATGTTTCTGCGCATGTGCATGCTGCGAGGCATGTGCCAGTGGGGGCGCTGCGCATGTGCCAGTGGGGGCGCTGCGCATGTGCATGCTGCGAGGCATGTGCCAGTGGGGGCGCTGCGCATGTGCATGCTGCGAGGCATGTGCCAGTGGGGGCGCTGCGCATGTGCATGCTGCGAGGCATATGCCAGTGGGGGCGCTGCGCATGAGCATGCTGCGAGGCATGTGCCAGTGGGGGCGCTGCGCATGTGCATGCTGCGAGGCATGTGCCAGTAGGGGCGCTGCGCATGTGCATGCTGCGAGGCATGTGCCAGTGGGGGCACTGCGCATGTGCATGCTGCGAGGCATGTGCCAGTGGGGGCGCTGCGCATGAGCATGCTGCGAGGCATATTGCCAGTGAAACTGCGCATATTGCATGCTGCGGCGTGTGCCAGTGGGGGCGCTGCACTGTGCATGCTGCGAGGCATATTGCCAGTAGGGGCGCTGCGCATGAGCATGCTGCGAGGCATGTGCCAGTGGGGGCGCTGCGCATGTGCATGCTGCGAGGCATGTGCCAGTGGGGGCGCTGCGCATGTGCATGCTGCGAGGCATATGCCAGTGGGGGCGCTGCGCATGAGCATGCTGCGAGGCATGTGCCAGTGGGGGCGCTGCGCATGTGCATGCTGCGAGGCATGTGCCAGTAGGGGCGCTGCGCATGTGCATGCTGCGAGGCATGTGCCAGTGGGGGCACTGCGCATGTGCATGCTGCGAGGCATGTGCCAGTGGGGGCGCTGCGCATGAGCATGCTGCGAGGCATGTGCCAGTGGGGTCGCATGAGTTTTCCTCCTGGTCACAGTCTGTCCACTATATCTGTCACGTTTCCCGCCTACTTGTGCACGACTCAAACCCATATGCGTGAGGCAAGTGTGCATGATCGCACTGCCGGAGTGCGCGGCGCAAAGCTGTCACAAGTACTCAAGGGCCGTAGGGGGCCGTAGGGGGTATGGTAGGGACCTGTGAGTGAAGATACCGCAAAGGGGTTTATCTCAGACAAAGAACAGTCACCTGTCAGACTGCCAGCTGGCGTGTGAAGAGCCTCTGTTGCGTGCGCAGAGGAGGGTAGAGGGGGGTCAACGTGGTCCTTATAGCTGCAATGCAAAAGACCGTGGTGTGGCGACTTCATATAGGCGCTGTCTTTTGTATCCTCCTGGTGCAAGGCGGCGAATCTTGCCAGTGCAACATGTTTGCCGTTAGCAAATTTCCGGAGATGTGGTGAGGAGAAGTTCTCGTTGAAGGATGCGTGATGAGGAGGGGAGAGAGGGGCGAAGGCTGCAAGGGGAGAACTCTGATGAAGAGGGGAGAGAGGGGTACAGGCTGCAGGAGGAGAACTCGGAACTGAGAAGCCAGCTGGAGACCCGAGAGGTGAGCGCTGCGTACCTTTGCTTCAGAATTGGGGGGTTCGGGGCGTGCGCGGGGGTACGGAAGAGCGAAGATTATCTGCACCTGTCCAGCAGGCCTCACCTGGCAGACTCTTTTGTCAACGGGGAGGTCATAGTTTTACAGCATTCTCTCCAGGAAAAGCTTTTACGGAAGCACTGGGGTAATTGTAAAGGATGCTGGGCAAATCGCATCACTCACCTGCCCACTTGTCAAGATCCGGTCGAATATGGGATCATGTGGGCAATGCGGGCGATCGGCCTCGGGTTCCGATCACATGGGTGATGGCGGCGCGGTGTTATGTAAGTGGTTTGCTGCTCAGTGTGCAGTGGGTGGTTTGCACCAGGCCTCGGGTTCCGAGCACATGGGTGATGGCGGCGCAGTGTTATATAAGTGGTTTGCTGCTCAGTGTGCAGTGGGTGGTTTGCACCAGGCCTCGGGTTCCGAGCACATGGGTGATGGCGGCGCGGTGTTATATAAACGGTTTGCTGCTCAGTGTGCAGTGGGTGGTTTGCACCAGGCCTCGGGGATCCCCGAGGTGGTAGTCCCCGAGGTGGTGGACGCAGCACAGTGGAGGCAGGAGAAGAGGATGCTGCGGCACGAGATGGCCGCCCTCCAAAAGCTGTATGATGAAGAACTTGTGAAGGTGACACGCTTCGCATACAATCACTGCGTTGGTGGTTGAGGACCAAATGCAATGCCTCTAGATCGACGTAGCCTTGTGTTGCGTTCAAAGATCGAGTTGGGCTGAGGATTTAGAAGAAGAGGGAGATGTGCAAGCAGCTGCGAGCCAGCAAGGAGGACGAGGGACAGGCTGCGGTGCAGACAACCTCCGATGCAGACAACGTGGGACCAGATATGCCAGAGGTTGGGCAGGGGAACCCGTGTGGCAGCCAGGTGCGGCCGCCATGCGCCTCCTTCGCCTCCTTACGGAATCTCCGCGCGTCATTTTATTCGTATTCTTGCACGCGTCCTGCAGCATGTGACGCACGCGTCTCTGGGAGGGCTTCGGCCCGCGGTGTTCCCGAAGGAAGTTGCATGTTTCAGAGGGATTCTGTAATAAGATCCGTATACACTTGTGACGTCCACTCGGGGCCTCCCTGCAGTCAGCCCATTCGGTTACCACGCTACGGACGTCTCGATGCGGCTCACTCAGTCACGCTTGACTGACTATTGGCGGAGGCAACCGCGCGTCATGTTTGACTCAGGCTAACGCATGCCCTGAGTGAATTTGGTGCGGGGGATCGGAAATGGGGAGGCGCAGAGTCGTGAAGAGGTGCACGAGGCGGCCTTGCTGCAGGTGGGAGGTGTCCTGTGATAATGGTGCTTGAATCGAATTCGTTTGAATTATATGTTTTGCACATTTGATCGCACTGCCGAACGATGCTCCCGAAAGGAAAAAGAAAGAAAGCACTTGGAAATCGCAATTTTGTTCTTTTTGCACATTCGGTCTCACTGCCATGTGAGGCAAACAGAGTAGATGAACAGCGTTGAGCCTGTGATTGTTTGGACTGCTGCTTGTAAACTTGTCAGGATGTCGGCTCTCTCAGATGAACAGCGTTGAGCCTGTGATGGTTTGGACTGCTGCTCGTAAACTTGTCAGGATGTCGGCTCTCTCAGAAGAAGCGCACCGGCACTTGTGGCCGTCTGTGTCTCAGGGCTCAGCTCGGTCGCTGCCAAGTACTGAAAGAACGTTCCACTCATTGAAAGAAAGTTCCACTGACTCCAATTTAGCCGTTTCTTTTTGCACACTCGATCGCAATGTCGGGCCGCAGATTCTGCGCACTGCTCAAGTCTCCTGCACACACAGGGTAGAGGGCTACTGGCGCAAGTCGGTGGTGAGTGCGCAAGTTCGGATGAGGGCAACCCAGTTTATCATTCTCAGCCCCTTGAGACAGCCCTTGGACATTTTGGCCGCGGCGTGGAAAGGCAAGCTCTCTTGAGACCAGGTTCTAGGGCGTGTAGGGGGCAGCGGGGTGTTGTGGGATATGGGCTTGGTGGTGAAGAGGTGGATCGATTGGTGGAGGTGACCCGGCTTCAGAGACACAGCAGCAGTGCGCCGGCAGGGCAGTCGCAGAGGGGCTCGGTGGCCCAGTGAGGCTCAAGGAGCAGAGGGGTGGTCCTGCGCGTGGGCTTGGTGGTGGAGATATGGCTCGCGCAGCTCGGGGAGCAGGGATGACCCGGCTTCAGGCACAAGCCAGCAGTGCATCGGCGTTGCGGATGCAGAGGGGCTCGGGTGGCTCAGTGAGGCTTAGGGGGTCCCATTCTTCACGAGCGAGCTCCGGAGAATCTGGATAAGTGTCCCGAAGTGTGTGCTGAATCTTTTGATCCCCGGCGTGGGTACATAGTGCAGCCGGTCTTCTGCGGCTACGGGGTGCCAAAGGAGTCGGTACAAGGATAAGCACACACACACACACACTTCCTTGGTCTGGACTCAGGAGCAGCTTAGGGCCTCGCCGGGGCAAGCGCTGGCCTTGGCTGAGGGACGGGTGGCCACCTTGATGGGGGCGAGCAGGCGGGTGGCCGGCCTTCTTGAGGGGGTTGCTGGCATGGGGGGAACTGGTGAGGGTGACGGGGGAGATGTGCGGAGGCTCGCGGGTGCAGTTGACACATGCCGG
>LGRX02035425.1:0-47285 GCA_001247695.2 Cymbomonas tetramitiformis
GAGCAGGCAGCGGCGGAGGAGCAGGCGCAAGTGTCGGCGGATGGAAATGACGAGGTGATGGTGGTGGACACGAACATGATGCGCGGGATGCTGCAGGAGCGCCCTGGGCACCTGCATGTGGAGAAGCCACGCGGCAGGAAGTCGAGCATCGTCCACCTTTACCCACGCAAGTCCCAGGTTGGACGCAAGTCCCAGGTTGGTGCAGGCGGCACGGCTGACAAGGAGGACACCAGCACGGCTGACAAGGAGGACACCAGCACGGCTGACAAGAAGGACACCAGCGTGCCTGACGAGCCTGCGGGGAGCCCCCTGGCCAATCGGAAGAGCTGCCTCGTTGAGCCCGCGCAGAGTGACACCGCCGATGGGGGCAGAATCCACAGCAAGGAGAGGGGTCTTCTCCAGCTGTACCGGGATCGCGTTAAATCACGGCAGCAGCGTGCGGGGTTGGACGAAGTTGTTGCTGACGCTGTTGCCGCGCGCGATCGTGAAGCCTCGTCTGTGGTGCACCTCCAGAAGGGTTCTGACAAGTTGGTCGTGAAGATCCGACCCCCTGAAGGTCACAGGATGAGCCCTCGGGTCTTGGAGAGGAACGACACATGGGAGTCCCCGGAGCCCTGCCTTGGCTCCATGCCATCCTTTGAGGGGCGACCCCGCCAGGAGACAAGCTCGCTGCTTAATTCCATGTCAGCCAGCGCCTCCGCAGTGGATTACCCGAATACGGATCTGAAGAGCATGTACATGCTTGGCTGCGGCGACAGCAGCAGTTCGCAGCGCTCCGGCGCAAAAGGGCAACGGCGGCGGCTCGGTACAAGCAGCGCCGGTGGCCAAGCCTCGTCTGAGCTGACGTTGCACGCACCGAATGCCAGCATCGTCACGAGCTCCGATCATCACCGTGCTGGTCTCGATGAACGGAGGAAGATGGCTGAGGCTGGGCAGCCTGTGTGCGAGAACAGGGAGAGGCCGTTCGACAAATCAGCGAAGAAGGATGAGGAAGCGTCGAGAAACACGCCGGCATCATCGAAGAGCATGAAGCGACTCGTGAACTTGGTGGACCAGGTGCTGGAGATGCCGCTGCGGAAGAAAGGACCTAAGGTGTTCGTGAAGAAACGGCGGCTCGTTGAAGGGGCTCTTGAAGGGCCACATGTACAGAGGCGCGGTGTAGAGCAGCAGCGAGGCCAGAACCACAGTGGTAGGGCCTTCAGCCTGAAGGAGGCGTGGGAAGCCGCGCAGAGCATGGTCCAGAGGGCGTGGCAGCAGTGCGTCCTGACGGTGTTCAAGGGGCGAAAGCCCCTCGCCGGCCCCCAGGTGTGCCAGAAGCTGCAGGTCCAGATCCTGCGCATTCAGCTGTGCCTCCCGTACCAGAACATGCTTGACCTCTGCCAGGTGATGAGTACAGGGGATAAAGCACACCCAACTCTCAGCTCCAGTCGGTCCAGCGCAGGATCGAGGTCCAGCGCAGGATCGAGGTCCAGTAGATCGATGAACTCGAGGAGGCAGAAGCAGATGGCGAAAGGGCGCAGTCGGAGAGCCATGGAGCGCCCCGACCACCCCTCGCAGGACACAGACCCCCCCTCGCAGGACGAACATGTAGGCTCGGGCGAGAGCTCGCGGCTCGGTCCTCCTTCGAGAACCCCTGGTGTTCCCACCATCCGGGAAGAGAACGAGGAGATGGCCGATGACGAGGAAATGGCGAATGACGCATCCAACGATGTGGAAGGGTACCCCTTGGGGAAGGCCTCCGAGGCGCCTTCGTTCTACGAGCGGGAGACGGCGGCCTTGATGGACTCCAGGAGCAACCCCAGCTTCCGTGACAACCTGAGCGCGAACATACGAAGAGGGCTGAGCACAGTACGGCAAAGCGGCTTGCGACCGGGTTCGCTTGTCGGCAACGTGATGGGCATGCGCAGCAGCATGTTCCAGGAGCAGATGGTCAACATGCGAGACGTGCTGCCACAGATTGACCGCAAGCACCTGAAGCTGGACCGCATGCTCGGCACTGCCATGGTGCTGGCTATCTTCAGTAATACCAATATTCTCAATCGCGCCGAGGTCCGTCCTACAGAGAGAAAGAGAGAGAGCTTACAGAGAGAGAGAACTGGGGGTGCAGGGGGAGGACAAGGAGAGAGTGGGCGAGGGAGGAGGGGGATGAATATACCGCACCGAGCGATGCACTTTGGACGGCCAGCGAGCAGCGGATTCGGTTAGTCATCCGCGAGGAGGCAATAGGGGGGAGGGGAGGGGGGGGGGATATAGGTACCGGGTGGAGCGCGAGATAGGGAAGTGCCAAGAGAGTGCAGATGCACGAGGTGATGGGGTGCACATTTGGCTGCACCAGGGCATAGCCTGTCCGCCAGCTTGGCACGTTGGGGCGGCTCCAGGGGCTGGTGGAGTGCGGGGAGTGACGCTGCTTGGGCCAGGTGGTTGCGCCACAAGGCCGTGTCCCTGCCACATTGGATGGCGAGTGTTGCTGTGTAGACTCTTTTGAGCAGCATCTCCGCGCGCTGAGTCAGCAGTATCTCTGCGATTGGGAGGGGCTTCGGCACACAGCTGCTGACCCAGACTAAGAGGTGAGAGGGGGGAGGGGCTCCGGCACACAGCTGCTGAGCCAGACTAAGGGGTGAGGGGCTCCGGCACACAGCTGCTTAACCAGACTAAGGGGTGAGAGAGGGAGGGGCTCCGGCACACAGCTGCTTAACCAGACTAAGGGGTGAGAGAGGGAGGGGCTCCGGCACACAGCTGCTTAACCAGACTTTGCTGCACGAGATGCTGCCCTGGGAGATGCCCACCGGGAAGGTGTTCAGCTGGTACGTGGCGGTGTTCATCGTGATGCTGGAGAAGATGCCCGGGCCCGGCTGGCTGCAGCGCTCCCGCATCTTCCAGCTCGTGTTCCTCCAGACCGCGGAGGGCAGCTTCATGCTGAACCAAGCGCTGGCCAACCTGCTGCACCTGGGAGAGCCTGACCAGCCCCTCAGCGCTCAAATCTGCCTGCCCTTCTACAACGTGGAGGTGCGCACCCTCCGTCGAGACCCGCCAGCAACCCCCCGGGACCGCCCTCGCCTAAGGAATCGGAGGGTGTGCAGGCAGGTCAATATATATATATATACAAGGTTTATGTATACTGCGTATATATACTTCTGCCAGCACTTCTATATATATATGTATACTTCGTATATATACTTCTGCCAGCATTTCTATATATATATATATGTATGTATACTTCGTATACTTCCTCCAAATCATTCGAACAGTCTGTTTTGTTTTTAGCGTCTACACAGGCAACTGAATCATCCTGGCAAGCGGCACTCGTTGAGTTTCCATAAAATTTGGATACTTGACGTTTGAAAGGGGTCCATGGGGCCAATCGAGAGCTAAAAAGTTAAAAAAAAAAAAAGATTTGCGGTACCCAAATCTACTAAAGTTGCAAAGTATACTCAATATATAGGGTATTTAGGATGTCATTATAGAGAGGGGTGCAAGGGCATGTGATGCGCCCCGAGGTGAAAAGTTGGGTTGAACAAAGGTCGAACCGCTCTAAGGCTTTCGTTTTTAAATCTATCGTTTTTCCGCGAAGGGCGTGTAGGGCGCACCAGCACTAAAACTGAGAGTAGCCAGCGCACGAGGAACACCGGAGAGCAAGAAAAGCACCAAGGCAAAACCTGTACATACACAGAGTTAGATTATTCTTAGAGGGGGAAATACGCAGTCATTGAATTCAACTAAACCTCAAATCACACAAGCACGCGACATGCAGCACGCAATGCATGCGATGCACAGGGTGGGGTGATGGGGGAGCACCGTTTAGAAATGATTCTCAGTGCGGCTTGAGGTGCTTTATAAACGTTAAACTTTTAGAACTCACCAGACAGACAAACTGCGTGGTGTCGCTGTCGCTGTCGATGCCGTGCGATGAACTGCATCTATAAATATTTTAAGTCCGATGAGCGACCCGAAAACCAAATCTGGTACGAAAAACTAACTTTTTTAACCGATTAACATGCTCTCTTTTCGCTTTTATCCCATCCGATCCCGCCCGATTTCATCGGACGATAGCCTGATTTTAGGTTGGAATCTAAAAGCTCATTGGATTGAAAATTTTCACCCAATGAAGGATCTGAAAGGCAAATCAGGTAGGAAAAACTTACGAACATAATGAAGTACTGATGCTGCGATTGGGAGTCGGCGTCGGCGTCGCATTTCAACACAGTACAGCTATTGGACAGTGGAAATATTACGAATGGAAGGGCAGAAAAACGAATCTGACGTGTACATTGTCCAAAAGAAATATGTACCTATGTAGAGTTCACTGGAACACTGTCTGTGTTTCAGCAGTTAGTCGCGTTTTTTTTCTTTGAACGTAGTTTTGGCCCCCCTCGCGCCTGGCAAGCCTCACGTAAACACGTGACCGGAGCGAGGGGGGCCTTGAGAAACACCTATAATTGAGGGGGGAACCCCACCCTCACCGAGACCGGTATGGGACAAAATTCTCAACAGTCTACACTTGCGTGTATTTCTCTGTATATATATACAACGTTATATATATATATATATATATATGTGTATAAGCGTGACATGCAGGGGAAGCGCCTGCGTGGCTGCAGTGATGTGGCTGCGGGCATGCATGGGTGGTGTGCGCGCCTGGACAAGCACGTCCGCTTGCCGGGAGCCATCAACCCTGCGCCACGTCACAGCGAGCAACGTGGTGCAGAGCAGAGGTTTGTGCGGGGTGGCGGCTCGCGGGCTTACCGTGTGGCATGTACGGTGGAGGGGGTGGCAGGTGCTCCGCGCGAGCGTGCCTTTCGCTCTCCACTCGGAGGCGGAGGTGGCAAAGTCGGAACGGGACATGGATGTGCAGAAGATCTGGGCCACGATGCTGTGCATTGAGCTCTACGACGTGCTGTACTCGGGGGATTGGATCGCAAACCCGCTCGATCCCAAGAAAGAGTGGATCACCATCGCCGAGAGAGCCCAGCAATATCTCAACCGGCAGTTTCGGAGCCTTCCAGCTTCGCAAGAAGTGCAGGCTGACTGCCAGGCAAAGGCGAAGCAGTTGGTGCAGGTGATTGCCTCCCTGTCTTAACCCGCCTCCTGCTGAGCCCCGAGCCCCCTTCAGGCCCTGCCCCATCCCCTGCTCTGCTTGCGCCACAGCTGACCTCCTGCCACGGCAGCGGCGTTCGACGGGGCATCGCGCTGCGGTGGCCAAGGGGTCATACCGGGGCGGCCAAGGGGTCATGCCGGGGCGGCCAAGGGGTCATGCCGGGGCAGGAGGGGGTGCTCGCTGCAGCGCATGGTGTGTGTTGCGAGGCCTCATTGGATGTTCAGTGAGGGGCCTGGGCGAATGCGGCCACGGCAGTGATCTGATAGGGATCACAGCTCCATCTGTCGATGAGCGCAGCTGTAATCCCCGTGGTACCTTTCTGGCGGTCACTGCCTCTTAAAGAACGGGGCAGACTCGTCTGCATTTTATGTGAGGAGATGTGGAGCGTTGTGACCGCTGCCTTCCTTGTTCCTGGAGCACCTCGGTGCCCGCTTTTGGCTGCTGCTTCCATGCATCTTCCCTTTTACGTCCGTTGGTTCGCACATATTTACGCATTCTTGATCCATCGACTGGGAGACACGGAGCTGCATGCCAGCAGGCTTCGCCTGCCCAGACTCCGTGGATCCAACATCCGTGTTTGGCAACGATCGTCACACCGCATCATCTATGCTGCTTTGCATTCGGTTTGTGGTGCGTCGGTGTCGGTGGTATCTTTTCACGATCCCGCCCTATGCGGCCCGTGCGAGATAGGCACAAAACGCCCCCCGGGTTGGGTAGATTCCATTTGTCTGATGTACAGCTGTAAAGTTCCCGAATGCTTCTCACTTCCACTGGGATGATGGCAGGCTTGCCTTGGGCGGCGCACCTCGTGCCGTTCAGTGTGGGTGGTATCTCGTGGGGCGTTTGATTTCTTTGTTGCTCGCAACGTCGAGGGTCAGATACTTGCTAGGAGGCTCGTGCTAACATCCGGATGGTGGCACGGGAACCTCGCCGTGGATTTGGCTGGAGATCTGACCTCTGTTGGCGCGCCTCTCGCCTCTCGCTGTATTTGGAGGGCTACTCGCTGGATCTGCCAGTGTCAGCCAGCGCCCCACATCGAGAGGATCATGCGCGATGTGACCCTGGCCGTAGGATGATTGGCCAAGGCGATCAGTGGTGCGCTTGCCTGCGGGGTGGGTCACCAGGAATCGCAAGACCAGTTCTGGGAGAGAGTGCAGCAGCTGCATGACCAGGAGGCCACCAAGAGCAAGGCAAAGTGCACCCCCTGGCAGAAGGCGTACACTAAGCTGACCTCCGGGCGCAAGCTGCTGGTTGACCTGGTCACGCTGTTTGTGCAGTCACATCCCCTTCTGGTCCTGTATGGCATCCCTTGCCACGCCCCTCTGAGCCGAGCCGAGCGAATCATGATCCAGGTGAGTCCCCCGTGTCCACCTTGCCGCGCGAGACTTGCCCTTCACTTCCTGTAGAGCCTGAAACTCCTCACGCCCCTCTTCTCACGTGCTGCGCGGAAGGAGGGGGCCCTTGTCATGATGCCGTCCCCCCTCCCTCGATGTGAAGCGCGCAAGCCTGACCGATTGTGCTGCAAGCAGCCAAACTCAAGTTGTGCCTCCGTCACTTTGGCGGCCTCGACGACTCCGATGCCATCTCCTGGAGGGCTCGTTTGTGCGGATGCCCGAGTGGCCCTGGGCCCCAGTCCCCCGCGCTGTGCGTAGCTGAGGGCGGCCTGCGTCACTTTGGTGCACCAAGGCAGGTCGAAATGGAAGCAGGCTCGTAGATAATGTATCGATCCAATGTCAGACTCGTAGATAATGTATCGATCCAATGATAGGCTCGTAGATAATGTATCGATCCAATGACAGGCTCGTAGATAATGTATCGATCAATGACAGGCTCGTAGATATGTATCTATCCAATGACAGGCTCGTAGATAATGTATCGATCCAATGGCAGGCTCGTAGATATGTATCTATCAAAGTCTGGCTCGTAGATATGTATCGATCAAAGTCTGGCTCGTAGATAATGTATCTATCAATGACAGGCTCGTAGATATGTATCTATCAAAGTCTGGCTCGTAGATATGTATCGATCCAATGACAGGCTCGTAGATATGTATCGATCCAATGACAGGCTAGCAGATATGTATCGATCCAATGACAGGCTCGTAGATAATGTATCGATCCAATGACAGGCTCACAGATGATTCATCACTCCAACTGCAGCTCCAGGGATGGGTCGCGTTTTCGCTCACCTCGTCGCGCCCTCTACCTCACCCACAATGGCCGCTGCCCCTTTTTCACATCTCTGCAGGTGAACACCTTCCTCATGCTCTTTGGAATGATCGTCTACTGCTATTACAACAAGAGCATCGTGTGCTGCATGTTTCTGAAGGAGCATTACGGCTGCGCTGATGTGGACGCCTTTGTACCCTGCCTCGGCATGAGCACATGCGTGGACCTCCTGGACCATAGTCTCCTGCCGCGTGAGCTTTTAGCCGACGAATTTACGTGCACTACCTTCCCACAAGACACACTGATCGGGCGGCTGTACACCGTGATCATTATGGTTCTCATACTGATGCCGGTCTCAGTTTTAATGCAAGCCCTCTTTGCGATGTCCACATCGTGCCCGCCTCCACCCTTTTGGCAGCTGCCTTCGAAGGGTCCCAAGGCGGAAAAGCTGTGGGGGCCCATTGGTGTCATCTGTGTCCACGCGATTCTGCAGTTCATATTTGCTGTCCTAGTAGACTTTAGCTCGTTCAATAAGGTGATGGCACTCATTTTCGTCAGCGGGCTCACGCTCGTGTTCAAGCCTGTCGCCCGGCTGCTGAAGTTCATATCAGCCATCCCGGTGGCGTTCCGCAAGGTGAAGAAACTCGCGGGCGAGATGTGCGGCTTCCTAATAGGGGAAAGCCGCACAGGTAGATGGCAGAGCCTTGTTGTCGATACGCAGAAGGATCGGCGGAAGATGCGGCTCCAGCAGATTGAGAACTTGTACAGCATTCCCACAGTGCATGGCAGCGTGGAGTGGGTCGCGTACACCTTTGTGGGTTGCTTTTGGTTCGTCCAGGTGTGTTCCGGGAAGCCGATGGTGCAGCATGCCCCCCTCCAGCATGCCCCCCCGCCTCCGCAGACTGCCTCGTTGCACCTCTGCTTCCACCCCATGCTGTGTGGGGGCTACGGCTCCCCCCTATGGAACATCTACGGGATGCACTGCAGAAACAAGAGCGAACGTTCCCGTGATGCATGGCTGAATAATATGCCACCATAATGAATTGCATCATTGTTGGCGCCGATTGGCTCTCTGCAGCCGTACTCCGGTGGCAGGCTAACATTGCACTCTGCTTTTTAAGCATCGGTCAGCGTAGCTCAAGTGAGCGGTGGGTGCCACGTCTCCAGCAAGCGTGTGTTGATTGACCAATGACCAACTGCGTGGCCATGAACCAACCGTGACAGTGGTGGCTCTCATTTCTGGATGCAGCACATCCCATATCTAGACCTGCAAATACCTCTTGCGGAAAGGACCTGGTCCCTTCCTCCTGCAAACTTGGGGGTTTGTGAGGCCACGGCTTGCGGTATGCAGGTGTGGCTTATGGTATCGTACACAACGGTCATTCGGGAGATCATGGGGAAACGGGCAGAGGAAGAGCTGTTGGAAACGTGGTACATGACCCTCATAATGGAACAGTTCGGCGTGCCTGGGCTGCAACTTGTTGCACTCAAGATGGCCTCGACATGGGTTGTGGCAAAGGTCCAGCAGGCGAGCCCGGTAGACTTCAACCTGCAGCTTTGGTTTGAGGATTACACCACAAGGAGTCTCCGGGGATTGCAGAGGAGTCTCTATGACGGGAAGGAGGAAGAGGACATGGAAGAAGGGGAAGGGGAGGAGGAGGATCATGATATAGAGGACGGTGGCGGGTTAGACATGGATGTGGCCTTTTAAACCATCCGGAACCGCGACTGTTACTGTGGGGATGCACATTTCATATACTTACACATACATGGTGTGGGGAAAAGAGACATCCTGTGAAGGGTGTACTGTGTTTAGAACTTGCTAGGGAAAAGAGACATCCTGTGAAGGGTGTACTGTGTTTAATACTGGCTAGGGAAAAGAGACATCCTGTGAAGGGTGTACTGTGTTTAATACTGGCTGTAATGTGCCCTGTAGATTACTTTTTTTGGGAGAATGTTATTGGTCAATGCAAAACCCGCATTCGTGTGTATTGAAATGTTCTCTCTCCCTCTCATAAATGGAGCAGATAGATGATTTCAATCACACCAACGAAAGGTCCACCTGTCTTCCCAAGCACCCGGCCCGCTCATCATAGACTCGCAGAGATCAAACGGAAGTTACTGCATACGGCTGTATAGCCTTATAGTAAAAAATCAGAAACTGATACCACTGTGTATTCTTACAATTGGCTTTGTTGAAGTCTTCGAAGCTAATGATACACGTCCAGCTTTATTTGTTCAAGGGTGGACAAACTACCAGTGGCTGGTAGGGTTTGCGGTCAGTCAGGTCAAAACGGAAAAGGTTAGGCTCAAATTTCGAGATGGCAGCCCTTCGAAAAGCTATGGCATCATGGCATATGCCATTGTAAGGTACATATCGACATACATATCTCTGCTATCTTACATATTGCTGTACATATAACAAACTATTCAAATAACTTGATAACTTGATAACTTTTGATAAATACGGGACAGAAATAATTTTTTGGCATGACCTCTCCTGACTTTTTAGAATAATTCCGCGTTATTCGCGTGATAATATTCGCTGACATTTATTTCACTCTGTTCGAAAGAGTCACAATTCCGTTCTTCAGATTCGAACCGGTATATAAAACGCTCATATACGTGACGGCAGGGTTCCTCTTGCTCGGACGACAATATCAGCTATTCACACAACAGAAATCATGCAGGGCAAAATCATAATAATAATACAAATTTGCAGCAGCACATTTATAGTTCCAATACCGCTTATCAAACTATTCTATTCTATAACCTGATACTAAACGGGTTCTAAAAGAGCAAATCCCTATCGCATCTCAACAAGCAAAATGAACGTGTCCCGAAGGACATCACGAATTCTCGTGCCACGCAGACCACGCAAACTGCGAGTGCTAAATATCATTTTTTTGGCGAGCAGAAGATCCCGTAGTACCTGCGAACATTTACTGAAACTGTCAGCCGGTGGAAAAGAAGCAGCATCGCTGACTGTTTTACATAAGTTGAGAAGAGAAGGAGCATGGCGAAAAGCCTAAGTTAAATCCTAAACTGAAAGTAGCATGGCCAACTAAGACCGAGGAAGATCCCGCCAGGGCAAGCCCCAGACGCGCTGCTACCCGGTTCAAGATAAACGGCGCTTCCCATTTCAAGATGGACCGCGCTGCTGCCCAGATCAAGATAAACGACGCAGGAGAATTACCACGACGTTCGTAGCACAAGATCCTGAGATCGGGCACCATAAACATGTGGGACGTAACGAATCTTGTGGGAAACGAAAGCAACAGGAATTAAAAACATAACCAAGAAGCTGACAACATAGTTCGCGAATCAGCGCGCCCTGCACCTCCACCAAAAGAACCCAGCAGCCGGCGCATAACCACCTGCACCAAAAGATCCCAGCAGCCGGCGCATACCAAAGCACGCAAGATTCGCAACCAACTCGTTATGCGAAGCTAGCAGTGAAGAGGAACCTGTGCGCACACTGGTGAGGAAACTTCAGCGATCGGCAAACAAGGTATTCCCTCAATTCGTCCAGGCATATCCTGCTGGCCGCCGTAATACAAAACTAATGAGCTTCAAGTTCTGGTGTACAATATGTTTGAAAATCGAACGCTAGCGGAATCGTTTCACCGCCCAACCAATCAAACTCTAGATCGCAAATCATCGTATCGATCGATCGATGGCCCACGGTTTCCATTAGCTAACAACAACTAAACATCTTGCGAGGTGGCGCATTCGTTATTGTCAGAAACGCTATCTTTCTGGTCCCACTTTCGTTTGACGACAAGTCATGCATGACGTCATCCTATGTCACCTTAAAGATCATCACCATCATCCACACCCAAAAGTCGTCATTCTTCATCATCCACAAAGACCTCTGGCCTAGGTTTTCAGCCTGTGAAAAAGCCAGCATCAAAAAAGTTATCAAATCTGAAAACGAAAATAATCCATAACTTTTCAATTTTTACTTTTTCGACACGATACTTTGCATATCAAGTTTTATGCATAAAACTCACACCTCACCCAATTTACACCACTTAACAATCATCAAAACTCCCAAACCCATCACCGCGCGCGAATGTCAAAAAAAATACCGAAAACTTGTTGTGGGAAATATCGACTTGACAATAACTTCATTGAGAACAATTTTGCTGGGAAACATGCCATTATTCCATTCATGTCACTCGCAACATTATATCACTCTAAAAGCACCAGCACTCGCAACATGTTGCCGTGTCGCACGTGGGAGTAGCACGCGATATATTTCGGCCGGTTTGATTTCGATTTTATGTGAGTGGCGGGCTGAGTTCCGATATGCATGTCCGCATTTCCCCTTATTTTCGTTTAGAGAAGTTTTGGAATAAGACAGTTGCGTCCGGAATCGTTTATTGGCGGCAAAAGAACTGCAGCGGCAGCCTGCATGATTGCAGTCGTGGATGGACGTATCTAAACCAGTTGCGGACGGCTACCGTATTTCATTGATGCTATCCAACGTCCAGTCCTAGCTGACAAAGTTGTCACCCGGAGGCAACTTTGCAGTCGCGCGAGACCAACTATTACAACTAGGCGTCCAGTACAACGTTCTGTACGTCGCTTCAGCACAGTATGCTGAATTATCTTACTCGGAGATTCGAGCAATGAGTATTTAAGTGGCTAAGCGCCAGGCGATTGCTGGTGATGGGGCTGAGCGCGCTGCTTGCTGGGCGTTCATGAGCGCGGCATTGTATGACTCATACGAAAGCGTCCGATCGATCGTCATACAAAAGCCATACACGCAGTGACGCGTATGCATGAGGACCATAACCGAACCATACACGCGATATACACGAAAACGCCGCATCGAATTTTAGTCACTTTGATATATACATATTTGACCGTCTGCCCACAGTATTAGAGCCGTCACTAGGGTTCTAGGCTAGATTTGTTCCTTAGACCCTTCCCACTTTAGAATTGGCAAATTTTGACAGTTCAGATGGATTCGCCGGTGGCATTATACCCTAAAACGATACTGTTGTTACTAAAAATAGCTAGCGCAGATCGATATATTCATACTTTAAAATGGACGATCCAGAACAGTTTGGGATTAATCTTCGTTCATTCTCAGAAATGACTGTAAATGAAAGGTCAGATCCTGCATCGACTTGTGAATCGAATTCTCGCGCGTGGAACAGGAATACAGGACTGAACATCTTACGGAAGGGAAACGTTTCAGGTACTTTCAAGGGCGGAGATTTGCAGAAACGGGAAATGCTTCTTCATTCGGAGTTTCAATTTTTTTCCTGATCCGATTTCAGAATCGGATTCCCCGCGGAAAGGGCTATATAGTTATTGGCATACTTATATGCTTTAGTTAATTATAGACACGTCGGAACGATATAGACGTGTCCGACGTGTCCGCCATATTTAATCAAAACATATAAGTATGCCAATAAATGTATAGCCCTCTCCGCGGGGAACCCGATTCTGAAATCGGATCAGGAAAAATATAAAAACTCCGAATGAAGAAGAATTTCCCGTTTGGGCAAATCTCAGTCCTTGAAGTGCCTGAAACGTCCCTCCCTCCCGCAGGATGTTCGATTGTATATCATTGCTCTTTGTCGGAATGCGGAAATGCTCTCAGCACGCGTTGATTTCGGGTTTCTCGCGCGATACAGTGTTAAGGAGGCGTTTGGCTCAAATGCTGTGGACAGGCGGTCATATATATATATATACGCTTAGCTCCTGTGCATGTACGGGGTATACATGTATGGCGTTTCGGTACGCACAGGTACGACCAGCAGATTCCATTCATCGACTGTGAGGCCACCAGAAGGGGTGACTGCCGGCAGGAATCATTTACTCCGATACGCAGGATTCAGCACGCCGAGCTGCATGAAGTGTAACGCAACCTTGCATGTTTATTATTCATTCCGAAAATGGGGATAAAGCTCGCACAGTGTTTGGGGCAAATTTCGGTTTCGCATAAATTTAAGCTACATCAAACTCAATCCTTCCATATCAACACATTCCCACTCCGACCCAAAACATATCAAAAAGATCCCCAAATTTTGGGTAATGAACTAGTTTGTGATATTCACGTGCACAACCTTTACCACTCAAAAATCAAGGATTTTATCCAAATTACAGATAACGAAATAAATCTATACCTAGTTTTAGCAGAAAATGTCGGGCTAGACCCTGGGAGGCTGCTTATAAACATCCAGTTGCTCAGTATGGATCCCACCAGATGATCCCAAAACAAATTCAGAGGAAATGAAATGTGTATTATCAGGAAAAGCACTTTGAAGAAACATATTGCTTGAACCAAAAGCTTTAATTGTAGAAATATAGATAAATTTGGCAGATGGAATGGTAGTGGTGACTTTGAGGCATCCCACACCAATCTGGGTCAAGAGATCCATAACAGCTATATGTAGTATTCACCCCAAGCCCACACTTAGCCATGTTTCACCATGTATGATACCAGCTACAACCTACAAGTAATTTCACCCTCTTCATTCCAGGATCACGTGGATACAAGTATGGGGGCAGCTGCAGTAGAGGAATAAGGAGAAACTTTTCTCTGCTTGGAGGAAAATCTTAAGATTTCTTTCCTCCATTGGGCACACAAACGTCTTTACTAACGGCTCACACAAAACTGTCCTGAACCAACTGTTGTCAAGCATGCTTACTTTGCTTTGCTTTGATAGTGTAGGAAGACCGCAACCGATACCACCGAGGTTCCCAACACGAAGGGAAGGGTGAGCTGTAAGGACACAGGAAGCCCCCTCCGAATTAATTGTGATCTCAAGTATAGAACTCAATAACCCCTATGCACTTGTGCTGTATGCGCATACTGGTTTATAAAATTCTGACATGAGGTGCAAAAACACGGATCTTAGGAAGAAAAGATAATGTAAGCAGTTTGGTCGCATCTGAGTATGGAGGGGCTCTAGATAACTTGTGTCTTCCTTCAGAACAAGTTCCAGATGCCATGACCAAGTTGGCCGGGGAGTTCAACATGAAACAGTCCGTGTGAAGTGGAACTAAATGGAGAACCAGGTCAACAGGAGTTCAAAGGTGGCATAATTTCAATGGCAAAAGTAAGGGCAGCCCTTCTTGACTTACCGTGAAGCCGAAGAGTGGAATTGAAACAAGTGTGGTGAGGATCATTGCGACTGAAGTGGAGTACACCTGAGAATATCATCGCAGATATGTCTCCATCAACCGGTTTGGTCACTCAAAAACTTAATGGCTTGTCCATAGAATTGCAGACGCAGCCGTACCTTCACCTCAAGGAACATAAAAATATCAGTGGGAGGGGTTTGGGTTCCCCCTTCCTGCACCGAACATCATGGAACGGTGGAGTCGTCGTGAAATACCTTAACGATGTTGTCCGCATACTTCATTACCAGAGACACAGCAATGCCACTGAGGGCATGATTCTGTCAGCCCAGACGGCAGAACTTCAGCAGTTATAAAAATAGATAAAATATGCAGCAGGGGCTTACTTACAACTGAGATGCCCTGGCAGAGAAACACAATAGCAACACCAAAACAATATGTGTGGGCCCTGTTTTGAACAAGTGTCTGTTGAAGAACTTCCATGACTTACAAAAGATCTTGCTGATGAGAACAATTATTCATTCCGAGCGTTAGGGCGGTATAGATAAAGATGGCACAGAGAAGTTGTGTCGCAAGGCGGGGGAAGGGGAGACGGGGCAAATACCAATATCATCAGCAGGACGATCGGAGAGAAGCCGTGGAAGAACCTGCAGAAAAGTGCGAGTTGCTCAAGAAATAGCAAAGGCGTAGAGCTAGTTCAGGGGCGGTCTCTCAACCAGTATACTCCCAACACCACTTGAGTTGTATTTCTCGGTCGAGCAAGCGGACTTTCAAGTCCGTGCAGAGTGCCTGGTGTTGGATCCGCTTTCTCGCAAAAAACGCTTTGACTAAGCAGCGAGGTCTTCGAATCGCACTTGAAGAGAGTTTCACTTCCATATTATTTCATACTCTTGCAAGTCCAATATCTCGACGATTGTGAAGCGATGCGAACACTTATCTCACCAAGTCAAAGGTGTTTTATTAACACTAATTTTCCACAGGGGATGTGCTCCTCGGGAAGAATGGCGCTAGGGCATTTACCCTTTACCCACAACTGCATCGTAGTCGTAAATGAAAAGGGCAAAGGCGTTAAACAGAATTCCTGCAAAGATTTTCGACTTCTCAGGCAAATTTAAAGATTCCGTTCCAAGAAATAATAGGCCAAATTGAGATCGAGAAAAGCAGGCGAGCATGTGCGTGTCTTTCATACAGCTTATGCACCAGCACCAGCAACACCGGCTGTGAGATGTCGTGCACAAGAAAAGAAAAGTGCAAAGAAGTACAAGTCGCTTCAAAGAGGACCCCAAGCGAGACACAAAGGGCATACCAAAGGAATAAAGGTAAATGTTCTGAACGTTGACATTACGCTGCGGTCTCTTCTTCATGATGAGCTCAGTGTATACTCCCGCAGCGCCACTGAAGGAAAGAGGCCCATTTTAGTGCACATACGTGGCACCGACAACCAAATCAAAGCTGTGAGACAGTGCTGAGCACAAAGAAGAGTGCACGAAAAACGGTACCAGGAGGGCCAAGCAAAAAGCACGGCTTGCGGGCTAACCTGAGGAATGCCATAATGATGGCTAGGATGATTCCCATGACAGGAGCGCTCAGAACCTGCAGGACCGCCGTACTTTCCGTGAGTGCACAAAGTGCAGCAAGGCCAACTTGATCACCTTCGCCGCTGCGATCTTCCGTCCGCGTCAAAATGAAAAAAGAAGAAAAACGAAGACTTCATACCTTCTCAGATTGAGATGTCATTTGAGCGATCGTACAACCAAGCGCCAGCAGGATCAGGGCAGACCACTGTACGGGGTTCAAGGTTTTCTTCAGAAACACCCTGCTCACAATGGGACCACCAACCAAAGCAGAACTTACGTACTTGACGCGGGAAACACTGCAAGAAGGTAAACCTTCAGGAGACTAACGCGCGAGGCCTGGTGCTGATCGTGAAGTGATCTAACCTGTACAAGACACCGGTGGAGATGATGTTCAGGTTCTTCAAGATTTGATAACTTGGTGCATCGACGTACAAGAAGATAACATACTGCGGACGAGAGCAGACCATGCCTCACAGTGAAATAGCACGCAAGTTCTGAGCTTCAGCGGTGTCTGTCACAGACGATCCAAACGACCGGAGGGCACAGGACGGAACCTGCAACAAGTTCTTGACCAGGTACACCGCAGCGGGAATGGGGTACACTCGGAGCTCTTCCCAGGTTGAGGCCAGCCTGCACAACATCAGGGCGAAGGTAAACAATACCGAGAAAGACATTTCAAAGTGCGGATCGTGCGAAAAGCATACTTGGTATCATCGTTCACTCCTTGTTGCTGCCAGACGCGCGAAAGCACCGCGAACGAAATAATGCACTTAGTGATCTCGACCTGTTGCAAATACAAGAAAATTAGCAACCCAGTGGGAAGTCCGGGCAAGTCCTCGTAACTTCAACAGCAGCAATCTTTCTTGACGGGATAAACATTCTTCCTAAACGACTCAAATCCTGAATCCTGAATATTCAAGTTGAACGTCGCGGTGTCTAAAACTATGAACAGGTGGAGTGGTTCTGCACTACTGTACCGTGCAGTTAGCCGCAGTGTAGCTGTACTCGTACTTTATGTCGTTCGCTTTTGACATCGCGATCAGCAGACCCTGTATGAACAAGGCAGGCATGTGTCATAGCAGAAACAGGTTTCAAAGAGTTTTGGAGGCGAGAGGACCAACAGTCATATGCAGACGTGCACGCTGGCTAGATAGCTGTGCGCGAAGCACAAAGGTGGTGAAGGGTTGTCAAACCTGAGAGCTCGTTAGAACGGTCAGAGCGAGCGTAACCATTGTTCGTCGACCCCATTCGCCGACATTCGCAGACGAGCCTGCGTATAAAAAGCTTAGCGCAGCTGTAACGCCTTGGTGGGCGCAAGCAGCACGCCTACTTCACCGTTGTGAAAGCAGCGAGTGAACATTCCATAGGTTCCGAGATAGCCGCAGAGCCAAAACAGTGGAGTGACGCCTAAGTGAGTTTCTGCAGTAAACGTGAAGATGTATTTGATTATTTCGAATGTGACTTTCGAATACGCAACGGCAGCGCTGTGGTGTCAGAGCGATGGCTCCAACACAACTATCACCAGGAGAGCATAAGTGACAAGAAGCGCGGAAGCAGGACCCGTTTGAAAATTCTTTCGGGTATCTTGGCAGAAGAAGGGGGGGCGGCGGAGCAGCTCCTAAATCCTCAAAGGTGAGAAGCAAGAAAAGAGAGGGGAGAGAGGAGATACCCTCGGTGGAGGGGCGTTTTTCCAGATTATGTTCGAGATCAGAGACTGGCTCCTTGCTCTATTTCGAGACGACAAGCGATAATACTCAACTTCGAGCGAAAAAAGTAACGTGAATCGGAAAACTGTGAGGGTGGACACTTTAGAAGCTAAAAGAATGCGGGCACCTTGTAAATATCATCCAGCTCCTTCCTTCCGAAGGTGGTGGACATCTTGGTAGGCTTCCCAATAGCCACACTTCAATTTAGCTCACGAGTTTCGCGAGCTTCAGATACGCGGAGAATTTCACTCCAAATGCTGCTCAAACCGGTCAGAATTGTTTGGTGCAGTTTCCCAGCTCAGAATTGTGATCTCTTTGTGCTCTGGCTCTCTCGTGTCGCTGTCGTCTGCCGTGCGTTCGGTTGGGCATGCGATGGGCAGCTCATCATCACGCCAAACGCGCGAATTCTTCCCCCCTTTCGAGTTTCGTTTGGCCATCCCCCCCGCCCCGTGCCCGACCGACCGCCCGCGCCGGGGCGTTGCGTTGCGTTGGGCCAACGAAGACCGTTGAGTTCATTAAGACCATTTTATGTGTCACCGATGACCGAACGTTAGGCGAGACACAGACGGTCGCGGTCGCGGTCTGGACTTCCAGAATGATCGCAGCGAGTTCATTGGCTTTCGCTTCCGGTGATGACAGAACGTGGAAAGCGCCATGAGGTTTTTTTAAAAAATTTATTGCGACCGTAATTCTAATAGGTGATTCGTGAAAAAAGCCTCATGGCGCTGGCGCTTTCCACGTTCTGTCATCACCGGAAGCGAAAGCCAATGAAATCGCTGCGATCATTCTGGAGGTCCAGACCGTCTCGCCTAACGTTCGGTACATAATCGATACTGTAATGGGCCTCACTATAGCCGGCAGGTCCGAGGTCGCTCGCTTGAGCTCATCACAGAGCGTTAGAAAAACCATCGGGAGCCTACGATCAAATTCCAGAAAATAATGGGACGGGTCCGAGAGCTCGCCGGAAACTACTTCGCTTCTGATCTGGAGAGCATTTTCGAAATTCGAATCGCCCATTCCGAACTCGCGATTCTGTAAAGATGCCTCGACGACAGCTCGACGACGGCTCGACTACAGCTCGATTTTTTAATGCGAAATCGCGTGGACTGAATTTTCAATTTTGATTTTCTGAAAAGCTAACGAACGTTAAAGCTAACGTTCGGTGTCACATAGAGCTCTAATGATAAACATAATGGTTAATCGATACTCATACCGTAATGATAATCTTATTCTAGGTGTCTAGGACAATATAGATTCGACGTGATTATATCGTTGGATCAATTATAGGATATCGCTCGCGCAAACTTTTCCAAACTTTGGCGTCATCGTCATCGTCAATATTGTCCTAGAATGTCAATGTCATGTCATGTCATACTCGATACTGTGACACTACATTATAACATGATAATGCATAATGAATAAAATATATAATCAATATAAATGTATTTGTAATCAATAATGTATAATCCATATAAATATAAAATAATAATGAATAATCGTATTTCAATATGAATATCATAAATGCCGATGGCGAATTGGCGATGATGCGATGCGATGCCGAATTCGGAATTGCTGATCCTGATGCCATCGCATGCCATGCCATGCCATGCCATGCCAATGCCGATGCCGATGCCGATGCCGATGCCGATGCCGATGCCGATGCCGATGCCGATGCCGCTGCCGGTCACGCGGTCAGTCAGGATCATCAGCTACGCTAGAGGCTCTACTGTACGGGTGACACGGCTCACTCAGTCTCACTGTTGAACTGTCTCATCAGCCTTCAACTGAATCTGATCGTGATGCAGCTCGCTGATGACATCAGACTTCAGACATGAGCCGATCAGCTGAACGTGAAACTTGACAGAGGCGAGAGGGTCAGAGCGATAACCCACTGCGCGAACCTACGTTGGTGAGGACAATTTTCAAGGAATCGGAATAGCGGGGATATCCCACGAAAAGGTTTTAGCTCAACAACGAAGATCAGCCAAGTCGTTTCAGTGTTTTTTCAGACAATATAGTGGTTTGATTCACTTTTGTATTGGCCATTTCTTGCTCTCGGATATTCCGAGCATAAGTCTCTGAATGGGTTGCCAGACAAGCAAACCTGGGGGTATGTTGCCTCGTCTTACATACGCTGTCAGGCTGTGGCACGGTTGAGAATAACTCTGTTCGTGACGCTTGAGCCACACTAATACCACTGGCCTGACGTAGTCACTTTGAGTGGTGTCCTTTTTGGAATATTAGCTTGTGACAACTTGGAGGTCGCGGTTGCCGGGTCTCACAGCGAAGAAGAAGAGCAGTATCAAGGGTCTCGACGGCGCAGTTGAAGCTCCAGATACTAAGAACCTTCGAGTGAAGCTTGTCCTTTTGGGCGACTCGGTGCGTCCCTCGCGCACTTGTTCTTCTCGTCCTATTAACCTAAAACCCTGATTGAGACAAAGGTTCACCCCGATAAAAAGTTTTCAACTAGTGGGCAAGCACGTTGTGTAGCAGATATGAAACTATATTTTGAAGATCTCGAAAAGTGTCCCAGGCTCTATGCGAAATTCTTACCAGCGGTGTGCCTGAGGACTTAGGAAGCTCTCGAGAGAGATTCTTGCAACTTCCAGTCTCGGACGTTATCTTGATATTCAGAGGATGGTCATATCCTCGCAAGATTCTGCAAGTTTTCCCGTCTCTAAACGCAGCGAAATTCCTGCAGGGCGTGGGAAAGTCCTGCATCGTCCTGCGGTTCGTGCGTGGACAGTTTGACGCAGCTAGCAAGGTATGATCCAGCCTGCCGGCTCTTTACATGCTTTAGGAATATCTTGGGGGAACCGTGTGTCTGAAGGTGAACCGTATTCCTGAGAACATGCCGAACTTGGTGCGATAGTTTCTACAGCTAGTTCGGACTTTTTTCCTTAGCCGAGCTTTGTGCCGTTCGTGAAACATCGTCATCTACGTTGTACAGCAACGCATTAGTTTTTATGGCACTTTATAACACTTTCCACCTTCGCAAACATACCCGTCACCGTGCTAGGCGTATGCATGTTCCGTTTTCTTGCATAACGTGGACCTTCGATTTCTTCCTTGTTATTGAGGTAACTTCAAGCTTCTGAACCTCCAGGAAAACTTGTTGGACAGGTCACAATTGGAGCTTCTTTCCTTTCTCAGACCGTAGCTCTGCAGGTGAGTGCTGGCCTTATTGGTATTTTTATTTCCGTTATTGGGCGCGTTGCTTACACCGCCCGAGGCCACCAGGTGTCCTGAAATGCTGTCTCGTAGGCCTGACTTTTTTCTCTATCACGCGGTTTCTTTTTTCACCTGGAGCCCACACTGTAATGTCAACAGGTCCCCTGCTCTCCTCACTTCCTGTTCCAACAAAGACGTACCGGCTGCCCCCCCTCCCGCGCTCCCGCGCTCCAACTCTCGCGAGGTGCTCCAAGAATTCGTGAGCCATAAATAGTGAAGGCTTTCTTTACGGGTTCGACTGGGCATGTGTACCAGTAACGTGAGAAAACTTGCTCAGACGATGTTCTGCGTGTACAGGATGGTACGACGGTAAAGTTTGAAATCTGGGATACCGCGGGCCAAGAAAGGTGAGGTTGCCTGAGGGGTTGTTCCTATTTGAGGAGGTGGAGCATGCCAGCCATAGTTTTCTAGCTCGCATTTTTCTCTTCGCAACACCTATCTCCTGTTTGTTTTCGCGTCGCTATTTGGTTGCCGCTCCTCATGGTTGCCCAGAATCGGCACGGGCTCGTCTTGCCTTCGGCGGAGTTGAGGGAGCGCAGCGTCTCCCGCGTCCCGGAATATGTGTGCTTAAAAAAGAAAACATGCTTTCGTGTTAGGTTAGTGCGTTCCAGAGCGCCAGATGTTTGCCAAAGTGATAAGCACCCCTTCGGTCTCGAACCACGTTGTCGGGGGTTCAACCTGGGAACGATATGAGCCTAGCTGACGAAGTTTGGCGTTGTGAGAGCTTGAGGATCCTAAAGCCTCGCCGGGCGATACGGTTTCTGAATTCTCGCCGCTCGGTCCTTCTGCGCAGATATGCCTCGCTTGCACCGCTCTATTACCGAGGAGCCTCTGCGGCGACGGTCGTGTATGATATTACAAGTGCGGAATCCTTCCAGAAGGCGCGTTTCTGGGTAAAGGTGCGGTGCCCGTCCGACTTCCTTCCTCGTCGGATCACTGAAGCCGTAACCTTCGTCGTGTGGAAGTCAGGGGCGTTTGTTTGTCTAAGCCAAGCCTCTTGTTTTGCGTCATAAGTCACCCCGTTGGACAACGTGTTTTCCCAGTCCGCTGTGCAAGCTGAAATTTGTAGGGACTCTCACCTGCGGCTTGCAGAAATCTCCGGCACTCTTCAGGGTAGGGTTGCTTGTGTTGCTTCTGAACATCTATGTTTCGGCATCTTTACGTTTCGGGAGGTTGCGCTCTGCAGGAATTGCAAAAGCACGCGAGCGCCGGGATCGTCATTGCTTTGGTTGGAAACAAGTCAGATCTAGAAGATAAGCGTGAGGTAGGGTACACACGTCTGGTGTCCGGGAACTTTTGTGGGCGTTTGATGCCTTTGTGCCTGAGGTGAAGGCACTTTTTCTTTTGCAGGAAAGCCAATTTTCGTTGTTTGTATGCTGCTTCCGCTGTTGCGCGTCTTCTGTACAGTGACATTTTCAAGAATGTTGTGAACAGGTACCTTTTGAGGAAGCTCAGGCCTTTGCTGAACAAAATCAGATGGCGCTCTTTATTGAGACTTCGGCGAAGACCGCAGATAACATCAATGAGTTATTCACAAATATTGCTAAAAAGCTGCCTGTCAAGCCAGCGGCGCCGGCTGCAGCAGCTTAACGGCTCAGCTTCTTCGCTCCCAGCGTTCTCAGGCAAAGTTTGTGCGCTGGGCAAGAAGAGTCCTTGTTCTCCCCCAATAAGCTACTGTTTACACCACATAGATGTGTCTTCACGGGGCGATGCAATTTTTTGAGGGTATCTCTTACAGTTGGATGTATACCAAAAATACAATGTTTATGACACCCAATACCTCATCTGCTTGTGCAAAGGTAGAGGTCAAATTTTAACATCCATATTTATCTGCTCTATTTTTGTATGCAGGAAGTAGCAGGAAGTTTCCTCAATTTCTTTATTAATTCATACTGCTTGGTTCATGATTTCTGGGCTGCGGTACTGTTTCAATAGTTCACCCTGCATTGGCATGAACACTGAAATCATAGTTTTGAAACTTAGGTTGTCTTCACTTTTTCTCTTTGCGATCTGGGACATATGCTTCCATGGTGTAGTCACCATCCAATGGAACGCACCGTTGAAACCGCCCATTAGAAGGGACTTTTATGCGCATAGAGCAATGTATTATTCGTTTGGTAGCCGGGGTCCGCCTTGGGGCTTCCGGGGTAAATTTAATTTAAGTTACGGTCAGTTGGCTACTACTATCGTCTTTCTCTTAATAGGATATGCGAGGATCCTTCATAAAGGGATACCGAAATTTTGGGGAGATTTTTGGAAAATTTTAGCAAATAGACCGATCGAACTTGAAATTATATATATATATACCTAAAAGGTGCCCTGACCTACGGGCGCAAAATAGTGTACGGTCGAGTTGCGTGGCGAAGACACGGATTTGCTTTTGCCCGAGGTCCGCGGTTCGAGCCCTGCACGCCGATCCCGATGCGGTGGCTCAGCGGTGTTGGGCAAACCTACGAAATAAGCGCATCGTTGCCACCGTTCCTCGGGGGGGGATCGTGCACACCCGGGCTATTTTGGGGGCTTATGGCATCTATTCTGTTGGCCAAGGAAGGGTGGGTTAATTTTTCGATTTTCGAGTCCATTTTGAGCGTATGAATGGTGTGGCATAGCCCCTATGACATGGGAATGATAGTGTGGCATACCACTGTCATATAAAGTTGCAGGACACATATGTTCCCGATTGCAAACCTGGGTTCGAGACTTTTATTTTGAACTATGGTGTTCATACACGGGTATAATGGTTAAACGCGAATGCATACTAGCACACCCGGTACATAAAGTTTATAGCAAAAGCGTAAAGGAGATGAAATGTATCGCCATGCGTTAGATCGATTGTCAAGTTATGGTACCGCATTGCAGCGTCACAGTGACTGTATTGATACTGTTTGATAGGGGCATAATTATGATCCAATTAATTGCCTTTGCGAAAATTAGTTTGCCTGTCTATAACCAATTTGGTTGCCTATACCGATCCCATTTTGTTATCAAATTGTTGTGTTTTTAAGCTGAAATTAGCCGAATGAAGAGCGTTATCGACTCGGGCCTTAGCATGTAAATCAGCATAGGACCCTCCCTCTCCCCGGTGACATCAAACCCCCACCCCACCCCGAGCTGGCCCCACAGAGGTTGCGACTACTCTGACCTGGGCTCGAGTATCACAAAATAAGTAACGCTGGACGTCGGTCGGCGACGGGGGGTGTGGGGTGGGGGTGTGACAGGTACGGATGTGCGGAGGAGAAGGAGATTAGTCGGTCATGGATAGTGCGCGGAGATTATTAGTTGCTAGTTATAGTTATTACTCATCCGTGGGGATAATAGCGGATGAATTGTCTTGTTATGATCGCAGTTAGCCTATTCCACACGCCTTGTTTATTGATTTGTACGTTGAGTTTAGGGGTACGAGACACCGCAAATTATTTCGTTGCCGGGGGCCGATTTGGGCCGTCCGGGATAATAAAAATATTAGTCATACCCCTATCATACAATCATAGTACGCACGTGTCCGGCACCTCCATGTGGCCTATAATGAGGCGTTCCATGTGGCGAGGGTCCATATGGGCACTCTATCGAAGCGCTTTGGCGGCATGGTGCATGCGTGAGGTCATATGATTGCGTTACGTGTGTAGTTAATAATAATATAACATTTACGCTGAGAATAATGCCAATGTCATAAGTCCGCTGTAATCCTGCAAGCAGGCAACTGAAGAACAGAGGGAGCTGGAAGTAGTTGAAGTATGAGGGGCGATCAACTCTCGACGCAAGTTCAAAAGCGGTGTCCCGAAATGCGTCGTAAACTAGCGTCGGTCCTAGACAACAGCGGTAGAGCGTCTCGTGGCTGTTTCCATAGCATCCATGACTCTTGCTTCGGATCTAAGCCACGGTTGCCGCAGCAGCCCAGGATATGCAATATGTTCACCAAATGTCAATTCGAGCCAAAACATTTCGAGGATCCTGGAAGGCCCCCAAAATAGTATTTTGAGCGTGTTGTTTCCAACACAATTCTCGCCAAAAACATACAAGTACCGTACCCCGCCTCCCGCAAGTGCTGAAGCCAATGAAATGCCGTCATGTTAGATGCCCATTGACTATATGTATATCGAACCCGAACGAAAATGCACGGGTATATTCTCTACACCCCGAGAATTCGTTGCATTTGTACATCCTAAAAAGCGAGGATCCTCTATCGAGGATCCAGTCCTATAATAACGCTATGCCAGCAGCCCTGATCGGGAGATCCGGTGCAAGCCCTGGCTATGCCCTAGTCTGCTCTAGCACGTGTGTCACTGATGACAGTGTCACTTGCAGTTCGGTTTGGGTTTGGGTTTCGGTTCCGATAACCTCTAGGACGCAATGATTTAACTTAACTTTATCGATCAAGTTCTGCCAACCTTGTTTGCCCACTCTGTCCCGTTATACCATTCGCCGGGGTAACGGGGAAATGTCGCCACGCGGGGTTTATCGCCGGGCTTTTGTCGCCGCCATGAGGGAAATTTTGTCGCCGCGACAAAAGTCTCACGAAGGAAAATTTGTCGCCACGAGACAAAAAGTCCCTCGGAGGGATAATTTGTCGCCACGAAAAGAGAAAATGTGGCGCCAATATGTATGCACGTGCAGAGGGAAGAATTGAACCCCGTGCAAAGATCGAGATGCCATATATTTCTTACGAAGCTAGTAGGTAATGTCTAGGAAATGAATATGTTGACAGAAAAGAGTTGGGGAAGCAAGCAATTTCAGTAACGGTGTAACAAACGCCGGCTTCTCATGGTACCGCGCCGGGTTCGTCCAGCTGATGACACACGTGACAGATATGACAAGTGTGACAGGCTTCGCGTAAGATGACTGCTCGAGAGGTGCAGACCTGCCAGAGAAGATATGGTCATTATCGGGTGACCATGAAGTGATAAGATGAGATGACAGTGACCACTTTGCCACTGACGTGTCAGTCAAAATGTGGTGAACGGTAACATTGTTAGAGCTGGCATGGAATAATGACTTTCCATTGGCCAGATGAAGATTTCAGGGCTAGAACCCGTTACAGTTTTGGGAAATGTGACAGAGCATTGAGATATAAGTAAGCTCTGACTGTAGGTCAGGCTAGTGGACTCATTATTGTTTTGCTTCGCAAGTACTAGGTGGCTGTTCGCGTGCCAGTGCTAGAGTGCTAAAACAGTTCTGCTCACAGCTTTGTACAATAATTCGTACTTTGTGGTTATTATACCGATCTTTGATGAATATATTTTACTGCTGTTTTTATTCTTTTTCAAAACAATAATGTCCTGCGCGGAGCGGCTTTTTATTTCAAGTGTTAATTCGGAAGTAAAGACCCTTTGGCGAGAAGTCAGCAGCAGTTTGTGAGAGCGGATTCGGAAGTCAGGCGACTCCAGGGGCACCCAAGGTGCACTGGCGGACCCTTCTTCTTCCCTAGACTTGGTGATACTTGCACGAAAAAAAGGTCACCAGTGGCGGCGGCAGCGGATCAGCACTGAATTTACTGGTTAATGAGCGGCTTTCTCTTATCTTGCGATATGCTCAGCTCCACCACCTTGTCTTACAGTGAATCCAGGGGCACCCATGGTGCACTGGCCTAACTGCAGGCAGGTTTCCTTCATTGAGAAGCTAATCAGCACGGCATCAGCGTGGGCGGCGGCAGCTACAGAGCGGATCAGCGGTGAATGACCACCTTGATGAGCTATTTTCCAGTGGTCCCTCCAGTTGACCACCTTGTGTGAAGTGAATCCAGCAGGGACACCCTTGGTGTACTGGCCTAACTGAAAGGCAAGTGTGCGACCTGGGAGCTAATTGGCGGCGGCATCTGCTTGGGCCTACTAATTAAAAGCGGATCAGCAGTGAGTTGTTACCTTTATGAGTGGGCTTGCACCCTACGGTTTCTCTGGTAGTCCCACCCTGTCTGACGGCTAATCCAGGGACACACCTGGTGTATTGGCCTAAGCCTGAAGCAGGAGTGGGCTTACCAGAGGATTAGCAGCGGCATCAGCCCTGAAGGCGACGAGTGAGTAGGCTTCATACACACTATCTACTGGTTTGGCAGAGGTATCTGGTGGATTCAGACTTGATTTGAGTACTGGCTCAGCCTGGAGTGCTGTTGGTTATTTTGGGACTTTTTGGGCTCCTTATCATGATGTGTGCGAGAATTCTCTTATCTCTCCTACAGTACTTGACAACCGGCGAGGCCCTTATAACAACAGTGACCTTCTTAATGAGCAGTGGTGCTGCGAATCCAGGGGTGCTCAGCACACTGGCTTAGCTCCCAGCTCTGCGTGGTGACTTGTACTCTTGCTTACTGGACTGAGTGTGAACTTCCATGGCAACTTCTGGACCCTTAATGAGCAGTGGTGCTGCGAATCCAGGCGTGCTCAGCACACTGGCTTAGCTCCCAGCTCTGCGTAGTTGCGCTATTCCTGGTACTTTGGTTCAAGGAGAGTTATCTTTACGGTCTCTGTGTTCTTGATGAACGGTGGCTTAGCTAATCCAGGGGTGCTCAGCACACTGGCTCAGCTCTAAGCCCTTCTTGCACGAATATCCTGCATCCGCTGTTGATTCAGAGCGCCGAGACGTATTGCTGGACCTGTGGGCTTGCGCTGGCTACACGCGTTTCGTCCTCCTGCTTGTTCAGAACGGTGTGAATCCAGGGGCACTCAGTGCACTGGCCTAAACCAGCCTGGATTAAGCCTGCATTCTGCATCTGCTCTTGATTCAGAGCGCTGAGACGTATTACTGGACCTGTGGGCTTGCGCTGGCTGCGCGCGTTTCGTTTTCCTGCTTGTTCAGAACGGTGTGAATCCAGGGGCACTCAGTGCACTGGCCTAAACCAGCCTGAATTAAGCCTGCATCCTGTTGGTGAATAAGCTTCGCGCCGAAGGAGGACACGCTTCCTTTGTCCCACTCACTGAGCATTAACGCAGTACTTGACCACGGAGGGTGAGGCGGAGCCGAGCGTTGCCACTATCCAGTCCATAGAGCGCGAGGCACGGCGATTGGCTCGGGAGAGGAGCAGTCAGGGGCTTGACACTGGCTATATGAGCACAGAGGGGTCGGCTCCAGAAGAATCCAGCCCCTCCACACCGATATCGATAGCAGCAGGAACAGCAGCAGCCTCAGCGCCCGCAGCCAGTCAGTTCCTCTTTGCGTTTGACGACGTAGACGAGATGGATCAGTATGACAGGGACAGTCCCGCGCTTGACAAGGCTGACATCCAGCTTTGCTACACTGGTGGCAAGAACGAAGATAGGGCGTTTTTCATCAGGCGCTTCGTTGAAATGGTGGGAAAAGCACAGCGGGTTCACGAGGCCAGAATACGCAGGCATATGAGGTCAGCGGCTTTTCACGCGCTCAGTCCACAGGCGAAGAAGGCTTTCATTGACTCCAAACCAGACTACAGATCGTTATGGGACAGCTTGCCTTCGCTCCTAGCAGGGGATGATCATTCTTCTACCTCAGTCGCCTATGACTGGTGGTGCGCTTCATACCTGAAGGATGGCCTCATGGCCTCTCATGCGTGTCATGTCTTGAAGGATCTCACCACGAGGGACTCTTTCCAGGGCTCAGTGCGCTGCGCACAACCTCCTTTCCATGAGCTGGCGCCAGGAGCGACATGGGCAGTCTGCAAGAGGTTCCAGGAAGGCGATGCTGATGGTGAACTGTCTGACGAGTGGGAAAACGAGGGAACTTCCACTAAGGGTCTCACAGGGACAGATGGCACGGAGGATTCTCACTATTTTTGGCCCTTGAGGGCTTTCGTTGCAGAGCTCGAGGCCAAGTTCTTAATGAAGGGCACCAAAGAGAAGGAGGATCTGTTGGTCGCTAAGTCGCAGACCACTGAGCAAGATGGCCTCGCCTACGTGAAGAGCTGTCGCCGCAGGGAGTCAGCGCTCAACGCTGGCAAGATGGTGGAGGACTCCATCGTTAGACAAGACGTCGAGGAGTGTATCAAGGGGCTTCGCATTAAGGAATACCGAGATCGTGTATCCGAGCAGCTGCGAGTCAGCCATCCTGCCCCCAACAAGGTCTCGTGGGAGGACTTGGAGGTCATCGTGGAGGTTCAGGATAAGCTGAAGAACGATGCTGAAGCATGGGCTCTGACACTACAGCAGGAACTCGTCCGCAGGCTTACCTGTGTGTACTCTTGCTACGAAGCCAGCAGGCAGCTGGGGCTTGACCTGGCCGAGCTGGTGTCCTCCATGAGGCGCTCTAGCTCTTCCCGCAAGGCTGGGGACAGACGCAAGGACCCCAAGAAGAAGGAGCCAGCACAGCCTGGTGGTGATGATGCTAGGAAGCCTTCGAGGGAGGTGAACAATGCGGAGCGGCATAAGCCCACTTACGGCAGGGTCCCACCACCTGACGCTTCGAAGGAGTTCCAGTGCGACTACTGCTTCACGCGCTTGCCCCATTCTCCAGAGCGTTGCTACACTGGACGTCGTGATGCCAGAGTGCCTCCTAACTTCCACAAGGACCGGCAGAACTCGAAGTATCCAAACGAGGTCAAGAACGCCCAGATGCGTGCCTACAACATCGCTCACCGCTTCGAGAACCACAAGATGGGGATCACCACGAAGGAGTGGCTCAAGCTGCCGGAGGCCAAGCAGAAGCAGCAGCAGCAGCAGCAGCAGGCGGCAGCCAGCGCTGAGGTGAAGGAGAAGCTCGCTGCAGAGTTGACAGGCTTGCAGACAGGAACACCGGCCAAGGGTGGCAAGGGCGCTGAGGCGCAGGCCCAGTCAGAGGATGGCGATGACGAGGCCGAGTACTACTCCAACTTCAACCAGCAGGCGGAGTATGAGGAGGACGATCGTGACTGCCTCACTGGTGAGGGGCTGGGGGACAGTGACGGTGCTGGTGTTAGCCATGCACCAGAGCTCCAGGCCAGGGCCGCAGTCGCCCTGGGTAGCACTCAGAAGATGCAGGGCTTCAAGGTCAAGACGCCTGAAGAGTTCGACAAGGCTGCTCAGGTGCCCAGGGCCGTCCCACCCAACGTCCTCAGCAGGAAGTTCCACCTGTTGGCGTCCAACCTCCGCAGCTCCATGCGGACTTGCTCACAGATTGCAGCAATCTTATTATCTCAGCGCGCCATCGACCTCCCGAAGGACATCGAGAACCTCCTGGCCCTGGAGGAGCTCATGGGCAACGAGCCGGAGAGCGCGGCTGAGCGGCCCACCGAGGTCAATGAACACGAGCTTGAGGACATGCACGCTACGGTGGTGCAAGGGGTTGAAGTGGAAGCAGAAAGCGCAGAACGCCAGGTGGACGAGGAGTTGCCGCTGGACGAGATGCCCGACGGCGTGGTCGACAGTGTCACCGCCCGGTGTGCAGCCGCTGCCTGTGTGAGCGACCTGGGGGTGGTTGACTTCAGTGACCATGCTGGACATGTCCGGGCCGGCACCATCAAGACCCGTGCCTACGACTCGTTGAGGGAAAAGATGAGGCAGCACCTGACCGACGAGCAGGCGCTGCTGATGACACAGGTCCAGCCCATCTGCAAATTGCAGAATGCCACTCTGTATGAGGGCCTGGCTCTGGTGTCATCCGGTGGTGAGCTCATGCTTTATCGGGCAATCCTCATGGACACCGGCGCCAACTGTAACATCATTTCCATCGCGGTCGTAAGGCGACTGGGCCTCACGGTGTATGAGGCCAGCACCGGTGCCAAGGTCACCAGGTGTGACAACAGCCCCACGAAGTTCACGCATTACTGCCACGTGGACGTCATACTGGCTGCGGGCACACCTCACATGACGCTTCACCGGCTGCACGCCTTCGTGACGTTCGAGCCCGAGAACTCATGGGACCTGCTGATAGGCACTGGGCCGCTGAAGAACTCCCTGATGATCGACATCAAGCTTGGGAGTGGCGTGGCCGTGTTGCATGCGCCATCAATTCTGGGTATGAGTGCCCAGGTGATGCTCCCGTTTGTGGACATGACGCCACCCAGGCGTCCCGATCTACCCAGGCGAGTGGACCCAGCAGTGTGCTTGACGACGGAGATCTTTGGACAAGGATGGAGTGGCGTGCGAGTGGCCAAAGCACCCACCTCCGAGCGCAAGGGAGGAAAGGGTCGCTGCTTCTGGGATACGCCCCGAGCACATTGATGACAGTGTGGTATCGCCATTGGCGTCACCGGCGCCTTCGCCGAGAGAGCTTGGCGAACTCCCACGACCTCGTGTCAGCACGCACGAGGAGCTGCAGGAGCAGAATCGCCATTGGACGTGTCCCCTTGACTGCCGCCGGACGAGTTCCCTGGAGCCACTGGCGCCTGCCGTCCAGGCAGAATCGAAGCGTTTGCTCGCGCAGTTTTATGGTGACCCGATCCCTTGGAAGGGTGGACGGGCAAGATGGTTCGTGGAGGGCCGGGATCACGATGTCCCTCTCGATTACAAGTGGGGGGATCAGAGGCTGTATCGGGACAGGAACAACATCGCGCGCCTCTGCCACATCCTCCTGCGTCCCGCCCAGGACATGCCGACTCAACCTTCCGAAGAACATGTCTGCGTGGAGTTCACTCGATGTCGTGAGCAGAAGTGGGTGACGAGAGACCAGCTGATGTTTCCCGATTGGTTGTGCGTGGACCAGAAGCTGTAGTACAACGAGGAGAAGGACCGCTGGTTGTTCGGCGGCAGTTACTCGACGCACATACCGTCTACTCCCAGCAAACACAGCGTCATCATGCCTGAAGAAAGGAGTGCTTCGAGGCTCGACTTCACCATGATCAAGAAGCTGCAGGACAAGGTCCAAGCGTTGCTTAAGTACCCCAGTGGTGAGGTCACTGGGACCCTCATGTGGGATCTAAAGGAGCGCGCCTTCTGTGTCCAGCCGAGCATGGCCACACAGTACCTCGACTTGATGCGCTGCACGTTGGATCATGCGTTCGTGTTCAATGGCGAGGAGTTGCTGCAAGAGCTCCAGCTCCCTCACTGGTACGAGAGCACTGGTGTCTGGGCGTATCAGCTGCTCAGGTACCTTTGCCCAGTGGATGTGGAATCCCTCTCGGATGGTATCTTCCAACATTGGGCCAGACACGGCCAGGATTGGCTACCCCTGGAGCTAGTCTCGTTGGATTCTAACACCAGATACTACCCGGTGGAAGATGGCCTTGGTGGACCCGGCAGGGTGTTCGCCGAGAATGCGGCCGCCCAGGAGTACCTACGCTTGGGGGAGTACAGAAAGATGCTCAAGTGGGTGAACACCGAGCAGGAGGGGTACGCTGCGATCAGAGCAGGTGCAGCACGCAGGCCACCACCACCCCACAACACGATGGTCACCAAGCGAACCCCGACACAGCCACCTGCGCCTGCCGCGGGGGCAGGACCGTCTCGGCCGACCGCTGGGCCGTCTCGTGCTAGGTCCATCAGTCATGAAGGATTGGCACGTTCAAGGTCACCGCCACGCAGAGGCTACTCGCCGACGCCATCATCGCCGGTGTCCAGCGACAATGGGCCGGTGGGCAATCCTCGTGAGCCATCACCTCCGCCCGCTCGCGCCGCAGTAGCTGGACCCTCTAGTCCAGCCGCTGGCCCTTCTCGTGCCAGGTCGCCGCCCGCATCGCCTGCTTTGTCCAACGAGGGCTCATGGGCGAACTCGATCAGGGTCCCGCGTGGTGCCCGAGCACGTTCCCCGGGAGGCGTGCCTTCCACACCTTCGAGTCCAGCTCGGACGCAGCAGCTGTCCCCGTCCCCAACGAGGGCACCTCCATCCCCATCGGGGTCGGATTAGAGTGCCGTACAGAGAGCCACGCACGTGTCCGACCGCTCATTGCACAAGTTTCTGACCGTGGAGGATGTGAAGGCCTTCACACTGAGAAATAAACGTGGTAAAATGGTGGTAAAATGTGGTAAACTTGTGGTAAATTGTGGTAAATTGGTATTTTACCACCATTACACTAATAGTGGCGATATAAATCCCGTGGGTAATTTCCTATTGGTAACGTGGCACTTTTCTAACACGATTTTACCACATTTACTTATAGCGCGGTAATTATATATTATTGTTTACCATTGCTGTATATAATTTACCATGGTACCCCCCTACGACCGGTAAATTGACCCCCAATGGTAAAATTACCACATATGACCGGTAAATTGACCCCCAATGGTAAAATTACCACATATGACCGGTAAATTTACCACGGTATGACCACGGTTGGACACGTGGCAGGCAGGATGCACTGTGATACGGACACGTGTGCAAGATTAGTGCACGTGGCAATCAGGAATGGAATGTTACATAACTGTTACCAGATATGCTAGGTAGGTAAGTATGTGGCTTGGCAAGTCCCGGCCCCGTCCTGGGCTTTGCAAGTAAGGTCACACTAGAAGCAATAAGGAGAAAGGAAGGAAGGACGCATGCTGCTGGTTTCTAGCTTGCCGTTGCTAAGGTCTTGAGCATCGTGCAGATTTCATTCCTGGCCAAAGGTAGATGGCGTGGAGGGGGATTTTAAATCCCGGAGGACGGTGGCAGATACACTTGGTCTCAAGGCGTGACGCCGGCATCAGCAGGGTATGTTTGGCATCCTCGTTCAAGACAAAGACGGCACGGCTGTTCATGCGCGCGTTTTTGATAGTCGGGTATGCCGTCACCATGGCTAGACGGCACACAGCGCAATGTGTGGCCGGGTCCCAGATCAGATAGTAAGCTTCCACGCGGCCGTATTCAAATGCATCGGCTTCAGAGGATGCTAAGGCTACGTTGTAGGAGATTCTGGTTACTGCCCTGGTGTACATCGTGGACGTGAAGTCCTCGTCGCCGTGCCGCATTCGTGGAAAACATAGGACGTCCAAGGCGTCCCGTTCTAGCTCGTATCGCTCACCGTGCATGGCACGCAAGGAAGCCGCCAGGCCCGGAAGCAGCCTTCCTTCCGCATCGGCGCTTAGCGCGGATACAGCCACGCCACCGCGGATGATGTGATGACCGACATCCATGAAGTGACACGCGAGCCCCGGGTCATCGCGGAAACCCGGGCCGTCCTCTTTCACCGAGTGCGCGACATAGTCTGGAAGGAACCGGATCCCGGGGTACAAGTGGGCCATGTCATCTACACGGTCTTTCAGCAAGTAGGCGTTACCGATGCATGAATCGATGGCCTTCCCCCCCACCGGCTCCGGCACCACCCCCTTCGCCTCCCCCAACAGTCGCTCCACCCATAGCTCGATGTTGGAGCTGACAACGCCTACCTTCTCCTCTTAGAAGCTGCGACCTATTGTGATCATATGCGGCAGTTATGCCTTCAGCATACGTAGACAATATGATTATGTGGAACTTATAATCCCACTTAAGTTGCATCATGATAAATTTATCCAGGTGTTAACAAGTGTTCAGGATTTGATAAGGGGTTGACGCCCCACAAGCCAAAGGTCACTGTCTCATAAGGCTCGCCTCAAGTGTGCGGCTTTGAGGATTAGCGTCCTGGCGAGGCACAGTCATGATGCTTCCTAGTCCATAATGGAGCTGGAAATGAGAATGCTCAAGATATCCGAAGACAGGAAGGCTTTTGGTTGGCCAGAGTTACTGTCAAGATGCTTAACCTTGATGGAATGGCATTCGGATACAAACTGTGCAACCATGCATGTGACTTATGCATTGGTGTATGACTTTGATGAATTGTCTCTTGTCATGAACCTGGAAGGAATGACGGGCAAATAGCTAGAGTGGCGGATTTACTCACTCGGCTTTGCTGTTATGGAATTCGATGCCTGATGGCACAACTGGCAATCTTTTGCTTATTAGATGCTTTCCTTAAGACATTGGCAACAACTTGTGTGCCAGCTTCTCTAGATTTGGGGAGAAACCATGGATCAACAATTCATGAATCAAAACACATATTACCAAGGTTGATTCATCGAATCCTTCAACTCTCGAATTTCGACAATCAGAATCTCAGGCTGTTGACGTCAAAGTGATGGTCGTAAGCTTACAATATAGCTTATTCACATTTGAAAAACCATCGTTCTCCTATGTCAGTGCCCTTCATATAATATGATAGAGCCAGAGAAATATGCATCTATGATTTCCTCATAATGAACTTCATGTGTTAGTAAGTCAAATAAGACTTCATTTGATGTTTCAATCGGCATGATGTACCGTGTCATCAACTTTATGGCTGCTATACACAGATGCTGGAACTTTATAAGATTTTTAATCTTCCAAGCAAAATCACAATGATGTAAATCAATTTGTGGCAGCTGTATGAAAAATGAATGAATCTATACTCTTCCTCCCCCTCGTAAAAAGAGTCACTGTCAGTTCAGGGTCACTATAGTGTACCCAACTTAGACAATGGTTCTGGATAATGATTGTCATGATGAACAAAGAAATCAGTGATGGTACCGAAGTTAACTTTGGTATCGAAGCTAATGGAGAGTCAATCAAGAAGTGTCCGTAATGACAACAACTTACTACGAGTTGTATTTTCGTAGTTGATGGATGGCTGACATGTCATTTCATTATGAATAGAACATGGCATTGCCTAGTGATATGTGTATATTCTTCAGCACATGATCACTTATCTCAATGGTGCCCATTTTATTTTTGGGCAAATTCTATTCAGAGACTTGTTATGATAAAGAAGTATGAATGATGAATGTGTCATTTCAATCCGATAGCACTACTAAGATTCGAACCCTTACTTTCGGTTACTGTCGCTTACTTTTGGTTATAGATGGTTATCGTTTGGTTACTTTTCGCTTATAAATGCCCACAGTGAATATATAAAAGATGGTAGTTGATTATTGGCCCGGAGAGTTATACGCCGGGTATAATTAAGGAAAAGTAACCAAACGGAGGTAGGAGGAAGCTTCCTACATGTTACGTGGGTAACATATGCCAGGGATGCGAACCTATAGAAACTAAGTAAAAGTAAGGATTCTATATGAACGGAGGCTTGTGATTGGTTCTAAAGGTAAGGATACGCACACGTGTAAGCACGGGGTACAAGGTGTGATTTATAAATATTCCACATGCACACATGGGATTGGTTCGAAGTTTAAGCAACTGTCCACGTGTGGACACGACGATGCAGCCAAGTGTATAAAGATATTTACCAATGCTACGATGTGATTGGTCCGAGATTCAATGAGAGTTACTAGCCAGGCAGGTGGGTCCACGACTATAGTACTGTATCTACATATATACGTATATATTGGCGGTTTCCATCACTACGCACGGACTAGATATATAGGGGCATCTGACAGCCCGCTTGTTTGCCTGCATGGTGTCGCTGATGATATGGATACATACAAGTAAGGCCACGATAAGTTGGCCTCCCAGTCGAGTGATGGCATTGGCAGAGCATTTCCCTTGCCACAAGAAATGATGGAGTCATATGGCGCTTCAGTAGCTGCCAGTACGTACCTCGCGCAGCAGGTGCACCACATGGTAGTGGTTACCATTACCATCGGTCGGTTCAAAAAACAACGCCTTCGGCCCGATGTACGTGCAAGGCAAAATCAGTTCCACGGAATCATGCTTGTCGACGACTGTGATCCCCTGCTTCTTGTAATATGCGTCTTCCACCTCTCGGTAGGCCAGCATTCTGGCCAGGTGACATATGGGTACTTGGCTGGGGTCGGTGACCAGGTAATAGGCCATAACCTTGGCGTATGGGCGCCCAAAAGGCACCTCCACCCCCGTGGGAAGGTCTCCCGACCCATGGTCCAAGATGGACACGTGGTACGACACCCGTTTCACCGCTCGTGTGTACATGGCGGATGTGTACACCTCCCCACCCAGGGACATTCTCACAAACACAGCAGTACTGAAAGGGAGCGGCGTCTCACATTGGGAATGGGCGTCAGGCAGGGCATCCCCGCCCAGCGCAGCTGCCTGAGTCATCTCCACATCCACCGCACACGACGTCGGAGCCTCGGTGTGCATGGACATGAATTTCAGTAGCGTTGCGAACACACCGCCGGATCGAAGGGAGGGCGATACCATTGAGCCGCGGGCCACCCACTTGCCGGCACCCATGAAATAGCAGGCAACCGTCTTGTCCTCGGCACCTGGGTCCCTCAGGGAGTTGGCGCCGCGTGGAGCCAGGGAACGCAGAGCGACAGCCAGCTCATGCATTTCGCGTCGGTTTGGGTACTTCCTAATGAACTCCTGCAGTGCCCTCTTCTCGCAGAGGGCGTTCATGATGGCCTGTACAGGCAAGTACTTCACGCCAGACGCCTTCACGATTCCCTTGGCCCGCTGTATTGCACGCTCCACCCACAACTCCAGGGCGGCGCCTAAATCCCCCACGTATTGCTCCTGCCGGAACAGGTGCACCACTGCAAGCCGCATGTTGAACGTCAACATTTTGTCCGGCCCCGTGAGCTCCATAATTTTGGCATGCGCCCACAGATTGTCCTTCGCTGCCTTCTGGGCTTGCATGACAACTGCTTCGTTGTAGGCCTCCCCGGCTACCACACTGCCTCGCACATAATGCAGAACCGCCCGTCGAAGATGTTGCCACGCATCCTCCATCTGGATGTTCCAGTTAAACAGAACCTTTCCGAACACCAGCGGGCTGTAGTACAGAATAAAATTCAAAAAAATCCTCCATTGTGTACATTCCTGCACCCCCCCCGCTCTTATATATTAGCACAGAACGTGGACGGATCCTAAACCCAAAATGAACGTTCAACAGGAAAGCATTGTGGCGGTCGGCGACGTTGTCTGCCCCCATACCCACAGGCTGTTCTTGCCTGATGCAGCAGGTACAACTTGTTATATTATGACAACTTCATCGGCTGGTTACCCTTGCAGTGGTGATGGGGGGTGTCGAACGCACCGAAGTACTTCACCACGTCGTGGTATGGCCGACCAACGTCATGCGGTGGTTGAATGCGCGCGGCCCTCGATTGGAGGAGCTCAAGCAATTTTGGTGGCAAACATAAATGCGGATGGGTGTTGCGTGTCATCCTCCCCAGAAGTAGCTTCAGATAAGCCTTCCCGATACCATAGAACACGCAGTGCCCAAACGGGTGCGCAATTGCCCGCATTGGATCGTAGTACGGGAGGCGCTCCAATGCCCCTCGCCCATGTCTGCCTGTTGCGCATGGCTCCGCCTCGCCTGACTCTGTTTTCCTAACCAGCTCCTGGTGTTTCTTTTTGCTCAGCATCAGTTCTGGGTCGTCCGCATAAACCTCGGTTTTCCCGTCATCCGTTTCCCACCCGTTGAGCTCCACCGGCTTCGCGTATCCCCGGAAATACATTCCTTTCCCACCAGGGCCCGGGGTTCCCTCAAAAAGGCTGTACGGATCGGCACGATAGCTACCAACTCCCATAAACCTGCCCATGGTGCACCTCATCACCGTGTCTGCGTACACCAATCCGAGCACCACCTTCAATGTGTACGACCTCTTGAGGAAGGCATCGTACACTACGAAAGGATTGGACGCATCCCGCTTCCCGTGCATCAAGTGCAACAACTCATCCTCGAATAGTGACCATAACACCAGCGGATTTTTCTCCTTCTGCCTGGGCCCTTTGGTCATCCACAGATTCTCATGATACTTATCACGCTGCCGCACCTGTTAGTGCACAGCCCCACACAACCCCTGTCACACACTCATGCCTTTTAACAAAGGCATCAGCGGACATCATGCATGCCCTGGACATCGCCTCCCTTTGCACCTTTCACCACGCGACTCGCTTCACGCACTCCTACGAACCTGCGCCTCTCAGAACACATGCGACTGGGAAACATTCGTAACATCAATGTACCGATATGTGAAGGTCTTCGCTCTTTATCACAGCCACCCCCATAGAATAGCTCCTGCGCGCACCGCCACCCCATACGCTTACTATCGTGGGGCGGCCCTTTTCCCCCCAGTATACAGCTTGGCACGTCCCCAATTCGACCTAGCGCGTGATGATCCGTGCTGCAACGCGGTTATCACCCAAGCACCCAACGCTGCCTGCAGAAGACGACGTGGAGGGGAGGTGGGGTGGAGAAGTTACCCGATATCTGAGTTCCATACTTGACAATCGTCTGCCCCTGGAGAAATCACCATGACACGATGCTCCGCATACGCCACGTTCGGGTCGCCTCCTTCAGGTGTGTCCACCAGAATAGGTTCCTCCAACAATGCACCACCAATGTCCACGTGATTGTCGATAGACTTTGCCAACGGGGATGTCCAGAAATCATTCTGGAGTCGGGCGTCACGTCGTGCTCTGGCCTTGCAGAACTCGACATCCCGCATCCACCTTCGAATTGTGTCTTTTATATCAAAGTAGTAGAACCACTCCCGGGGACGCAGCTTCTTCCCAGATGCTGTTTGGGTCACCTCAAACCGTCGCTCATGGCAGCGACGAACAACCGCCCCGGCGGAGTCTGTCTGCAAGACCGCTCCGCACTCCTCCTCCTCGTTCCACTGCAGACAGTCCAATTCCCTAGGGAAAGTCCGACACCATTTCGGGCACACGTGCACAGCATGCGCCATATGGCTTTGCACACGAAGATAGGTTCGCATTCGGTGGAGGCTTGTGGGCAGTCGACAACGGTTTGGTCCGCCCAACAGCATGACGATCACATGGAGGAACCGGTCAAATGATATCTGGGACCATGCCCGTGATATGCGCAATTCCATAAAATAGCACACCGCCTCCCCAAGCTTTATGGCATCATCCCCGGTGTCTCCAATCATGAGTGGCTCGGTTAGCTCAGGGTCCGCGCATGGGTCAACGTCTGGCAGCCACTCCATGCCGTCATCTTCAACCTCAAGCATGTCTTGCAACAGGTCGGAGTCCTCCGCGTCCTTCCAGATGTCGTCGTCATTCAGCGCATCCTCCGCTGTCCAGGTGTACGTTTCCAGGGTCTGATTCATTCACAACACTCCACGCCGTGACAATCATGCGTCATCTCCACTTGTTACCGTGACATCACCAGTAGTGTCGCAAGCGTTATATGCACACCACGCAACTGCATACCTTGAATCCTTGAAGGGATTCCGTTACCTCATTCAAGTACGTTTTCATGAGGTTTGCTTCCTCCGCACGATTCTCGAACGCCTCGAGCAACAGCTTACGGTCTTCGTCCAGTTCATCGTCGCTCTCGTCCTGATCTAACGCCAACTTGCCTAAATCAAACCGTAGGTCCTTAGGTAGTTCGTCATCGCTGTCGTCGTGGACGCCCTGGTCGTCGTGAGGTACTGCCGATAAGGGGGGTGGGGATGCTGGTTCACTCTCGCCGTCCTCATCGTTTTCAACTGCTTCCTCGTCAATGCACCAGCCTGCCGTAGCTGCTTCACCCTCGCCGTCCTCATCGCTTTCAACTGCTTCCTCGTCAATGCAGCAGCCTGCCGTAGCAGGGTCAGGCTTCCTTCTTACCCGTCCTCTCTTATCCACCCGCCCTCCCGCCTTTCATATCCACAGCGCAATACTTCTCACGTCAGCGCTCTCCGCCGGTGTTGATCGCCCGCCCCAGTCCTGGTGTCCTCTGTATCTGCGTAATGTCGCTCGCAGGCTTTTTTTCGTGCGAAAAGCCTCCATGGCGATTTTCTCCAGGCTCTCTGTAGGCAGCACGCCGATCGTGCTCGTTCCCTGCGCCAGTACCAGCAACACCTTGCGTTTGCTTACACACAGCGAACGGGTTGCCCCGAACGGGGGATCACATATTAACAAAAAACAAACGTTTACCAGGCTGCTGATGCATGCACAAATGGCCACCCAGTACGGGTTGAGGTGACTCGGTCGGGGGCGCACCTATTAACAAGCCAACCGTTATCCAGTCGGGAGATGCAGGCAGAAATGGCCAGCCCGCACATACAAGACTCTCACCGCACAAATGCCAGGGCAAGGCGCGCGATAGTTACGCAGCCAGGAGGGGGATGCGTAGCCGATGACTACGCCCCGTAGAGACACGATCATCGAAGAAGGTGGCGCCGTTCGAACATAATTGCACATTGCGTACTCACGTGTTCCATGCTACACGCCATGCTTTACTCGTTAACACGGTCCGTGCCACCTTCTACACGGCTTCAGTGCTATTAAGTGAGCATGTGTTGCACGTGTGGCATCGGCTCTCAAAACTGGCCGAGGAGTACGCCCCATAGAGACACGAACATCAAAGAAGGTGGGGCCGTTAGAATATGATTACACGTTACGTGCTCAGGTGTTACATGCTACTCGTTATGCTTTACTGGTTTTGTCCGACAGGCTGTGCCACCTTCTACACGGATTCAGTGCTATTACGTGAGCACGTGTTGTTGCACGTGTGCCGTCGGCTATCAGAACTGCTGCTCTCTGCATCCTCTTCCGTCAATCAGCGCTCCCAGAACGGTGTCCGGCGTAGCGGCTTTGGACGCGGATCATTGAAGTTGCCTCGGTACTCTTCTGGCTTCAATGCGACGTCATGTGCATTGGGCCCTGCTTTCCAGAACACCTGGTAGTCCTCCGTGATGGATAAATCCGGGAGGCGCACAAATTTCATGGCCACCAGGGCGTCAAAATCAAATGCCTCCACTGAGAAGTCACTGTGGAAAATTGAATAGTCCATAGCTGCACGCGCAGCCTGATCGTCGTAATCTTCGTCCACGCCAATGCAGTGGCAGCGCATAACCTCCGGGTGTCCCAGGGCGCGCCACTCAAGGGGGGTGTCGTGCTCAAAGCATTCCTTACCGCTCATCACCACGAGCTCCCGCTCCGTGCCTCCCTCGTCCTCTTGTACGGCAGCGTACTCCTCGCCAAATGCGTCATGCGACCACTCTTCGAGCTCTTCCACCCCGGCGGCGGTCAGCTCCGTCATCCGCTGCTTCTTGCGCATGGCAGGCGTGAGGTGAGTGCGGGCTGCGAGCGCCTTACGCCCGGCCTGCAGGACGTGGATCATGTGCGGCAAAGGTTCGGCCATGCTCTTCTTCGTGCGTGTGGTGCGCCTGGCCCTCGGCTCCCGGGGTTCCTGAACCGCTGCCCCTGCTGCGGGGTATGTGGCTTTGAACGCTGCTTTCACGGCTTCACTCCGATCAGCTCGGTTTTTTATGTCCTTCGTCCATCGATTCTTAAGGCGCTTCACGGCGTTCACCTCGTCAGTAAATTTGTGCACAACGAAAACATTCTCAAACCCAGACAGGAGCACAGTTTCAAATAATTCATGGTTCATGATGACCCGTTTCCGCGTCTCCTTGTGTACTCGTGTAATGTGCTGGATGAGCACATTCTCTGGCAACTGCCGCACTTGCGGAAGTAGGCGTTGCACGGTGCGTTCCAAGTCCTCCAGGAAACAAGGCTCGCATTTGGCGAACAGTTCGCACAATTTCCTCTTATTTGCTGCTCGGCCCAATGCCCAATCCCATTTTGTATATCAGTGGCGCACTTCCGGGAACCACATACAAGGAAAGTCCGGATCATCAGGCATCCTTGCAGACCGGCAGAGGGCCCATCTGTGGTGTGACCGTACCTTTCAAGAGTGCATCCCTTCGTCGTGCGTATGCTGCGTGGGCTCTGGTTGTAGGGCTGGTGACGGGGGTTTTTGTTCCCGCCACGGCTGCTGTGGGTGTCCCAGTAGTTGCATCCGCCGAGTCAGCCGCCGGAATGTGGGCCAGCTCAACGGTCTCCCTTGGAACCGGGGCCGAGAAGGTCCACTCCTGCCTGAGCGCGTGCGCCTGCTTCAGCCTGTCGGCTGCTCGCCGTCCCAGCACTCCTCCCGTCGGTACAGGGGTTGCATAGGTATAGACAACGAACCCTAGATCGGTTGCCAGCTAGGTGCGCGCAGAAATACAAGCACTACAAGCAGCTACGCGTAGACCGTGCAATGAGTTTTGGATAGCCCGTACCTTGCTCGCTACCTGCAGCAGGCGCAGGATGCCTCGGGCTGTTGCGCGTTGCCACCACCGGCGCGGTTGGCCGTACTGGAGTGCAACATGCATCTACGGCGCAAACCGGCTGCTGCACACGGCTGGCGGTGCCAGGCTTCCCCATTTTCAACATGCGGTGCCGCCTAGCTCGGGTGCGGGGCGTCATTTCCACAGCGGCTGTTGGCACGTCATTCGTTGCGGCTGCAGCCTCAGGCGTTGGGTGTACTGCCTGCCCCTGCGCGCCCGTATCGGTGGCCGCCGGCTCCCATACCGGAAGCGAACGGTCGCTCGTGGCGGATGCCACCACAGGCGTTGGGTGTAAGACTGCCTGCCCCTGCGCGCCCGTATCGGAGGCCGCCGGCTCCCATACCGGAAGCGAACGGACGCTCGTGGCGGTTGCCACCACAGGCGTTGGTTGCACTGCCTGCCCCTGCGCGCTCGTGACGTTGAACGCCGGCTCACGTTCCGGAAGCGGCCTGTCGCTCGTAGTGTTGGGTTGAACCCTGGTCTGCTTCTGACGTTCCGCGTCTTCCGCGGTCAGTGGAATCACGAGGTGACATTTCTTGCTTGATATGACAGTCGCGTTGAACTCTTTACATGCCTGCAGGTCCTGAGCTTGAAAGATTGCCATGTTGTTGTCCGCCATCTTCAGCTCGGTCCGGCGACGATTCATGAGCCGGTCCGTCACCTTCGCCTGACTTTCTTCATACGTGAGGTTGTGTTTCTTCTGGACGTGAGACACCAAAAGCTCAAACCGCTCACGCGCTGCCGTGCTCTTGTTGATAGACCTCTTCTTGCACTCGATGAGCCTGTCCTTCAGGCAAAATGCCGGTGGCACCGCGCGAATGCTGGATTCGATATCGTAATGAATCCGCTTCTGGCCCAGGGACCTGCGAGACTTCTTGGGATCGGTTGTCTTCATCTGCACCCCGAGAGCCACATGTGACCAGGGGCTCCACGGGATGCAAAGTAGGCAGTGGTAACAATGACGAGATTACCGTTCGACGACTCGCGCGGCACAAACAACTTGCCCGATGTTGATGCACAATATGACCTGAGCCGCGCTACATGAACAATATGCTCGATGCGGATGCTCAGAGTGTGTTTAATATGCCTTTGTTACGTGCGTCCGTTCATTACTCCACCCGCATATGTTCCACCGGGCATCTAGCACCTGTAATCTAGTCGCTCTAATTCTACTGTTGCAATTTCTTTTGCAGGCGCAATTGCTGTGCGTTAAGCAGCGGCATGTCATCAATCGACCTCTGTATGTCGCGGCGTGCTTTCTCCGTGCTGGCACGTGCGAGCTTCAATGTCAGGCGCTCATGCACCCCAGGGTAGAAGTCTTACCGTGGCGGGCCGGCCCGGGGCCGCAGAAGCTCGCTCCGGGCCGAAATCGGGCCGAAGGTGATTTCGCCCCCGGGCCGCACAAAAATTTGAGCCGGCCAAGCTTCGGCCAAAAATATAGGCATTTCATGCCACTTTTTATCAAATCCCCATACTTAATTTCAAAATTTAGCGCCTGCGGCGGGCATTTTTCGTCCTTGACCGTTTTGGCCGAAAGCGGGCCAGAGGAAATACAGTTTACGGGCCGTAAAGACTTTGGGAAGACTTCTACCCTGATGCACCCCTTGCAGCAGGTCCTCAGGGATGGGCTCTTCATCCCAGTTGCCACCCGGGTGCTCAAAGAACCGATTGCACTGAGGACATCGGCGGGCGGTGCGCCTCTGGTGTTGCATGATCCGCTGGTAGCACTCCCAGCAGAGGCCAGCCCGGCAGCCGTTAAGCCGGAGCCTTCGTCTGGGGGGGGGGTCAACCACCCCCCGCTCAATCTGGTCGTTATCAGCATCCTTAGGGTTGTAGGACGAAGCGCACACCGAGCAGAACCAATTGGCGTCCCCGCAGAGGGGCAGATCGCTTGGCACTGGGTCAGGGCGGTTTGCGCGCATAACATACTCCCGGAACATGGGGAGGGCGAGGATGGAGGTGTTGAGGTGCCTCCCGGTCACGGGCTCCCACGTTGTGGTGTGCGTGTGCCACAGCACCTGCACGTGCAATTCCCGCGGCTGGCCTCTTTCTGCAATGGCTTGCACTGCAAGTACTTCTTCCTCGGGTCCCAACTGCAGAGCACGGTGCAAGAAGCCTTCCGCATCAGGCGGGGAAAGCAGGCGCAGGTGGTCCGAGCATGAAGTTTGAATGAAAACACACCAACAACTACATTTGCGCCAAGGCACCGTCAGTGCACGCGGCGCGTGGCTGAGGAGCTGTCCTCCCAACGCAGCCACGTGCACAAAACAGCGGTGCAGGAGGTGCAACCGACATGTCATTGGTCAGGCATAGCACACTGGATAATAACTTTAATTTTACGATACTACATAGTAACTTCGTCTGCAGCATACGTATTTACGATTATCCGGCACGCCACGATGGTAGACGGTAACTACTATGCTTGTATGACAACCGCGCTAACGAAGCTGGCGGTTAATCATATACACGAAGTCTTTGATAGTGCCGTTTAAAATCACGTGCCAGAAGAGAGGACGCATATCCTGCGTGCAAACACGCAGGCGTAGTGTATCACATCGTGTGCGCTCACGTAAGGTCAACAAAAGTGCCCGTGGGCGTGGGCAGAACCCACTCCACTGCAATGCGGTAACGATGCAAGTCGACAAGCCTATGCAAGCAGGACGAACTATCCCTTCGCCTATATAGGTCAACATGAGTCCCGCCGCGCGAAAGTCTCAACACCAGAACCGTGCTGTGTACTCGTTCCGCATAGACTGTCAGGGTGTTAGTTGTTCACCAGGTAGCCCCAATGACACCGGTGTTGGTCACACAAATATTTCTTTTGTTGAGGAGTAATGCCCGTCTGGGTAGAGCCCCAACCCACAGACTTGGCCATCTCGGCCACAGTTCCCTTCAAGGCCTGCTCACTAAACTGGCCGGTAGTTGCCGCTGCAAGCGACCATATGAAACACTTGCCATCGCCGGGGACTTTTACAAGCAGCCATGTGCGTAGAGAGCAGCGAGAGCGGCCCTACAAAAACACATGAACGGACGCTGTCACAGAGGCATACGCTCGAAGGCTGTGGAACCGACATCAGGAAGGTGCGTGCGTAACACAAGTTAATGCATTAATCAGAACTTAATGTAATAACATAATGTAATCTTTTTTACTTTAGTCTTCATTCTCACTACTAGTCTCGCTAACGTAGTCATCTTCCTCCGCATCCGACGGATCAGTGATGGCCGGGATATCACCCCGCTGGCTCTCTGACTCCACAATCGCGGCATACTCATCCCACCGTAAGGCACAGTGCCGGCCCCATTCCGCAACCGCCTGTTTGTCGTACAACCTTACCACGACGTAACCGGTCGGTGGTCTGTTTTCGTATTCCCTGTCATAGGAGCCTTCGGGAACCTCATCCGTCGGTGCCGGGGTCCATACATGCTGTGGGTCAAATTTCACAATCTTGCCTTGAATACACCAGGGCGGCGGAACGAATCTGCTGTCCTCCAGGGTGACTGCCCAGTCCAGTTTGACAGGCAAGGATTTCCCGGTTTCCGAGTTTATCCATTCCAACTGCCACACGCACCAGCCTATAAGCGATGGGTAAAGTCCGCTGGCACACCCGCAAGACCTAGCACAGGCCAACCGGAAAACAATGCACGGATGAACAGCAATCACGGGGGAAGGCATGTTGTGCGCACGGAAGACCCACGAATTAGTATTAAAAGCAAATAGATACGCGCTAAGTGTTACTCTGTCATTGCATACTATATACTCTATTAGTACATCGTATGCTTGCAGGTTTCATGCGCGGCTCCGGCTAACATGTCACGGCTTATTAACTGCTACCGGCGACTGGCTTCGAGCCGTGTTGCCTCACGAAGCTTGCTAGTGCACGGGCACGCTGCACTGTCGCCGCCGGTGACACGGAGCTCGTCCTCGGGCTCGTCCAAGGACCATGCGTCCTTCGGGTGCCGGCAGGAGCTGCCTCCGTCGCCCGTAATACATTAAGTTCTTGCCCTTTTGGAATACAGCTGCCACTGTGCTTTCGTAAGGAGGGGGCGTCTGGTGGCGGGTTCTTCCAGTGCGATTGCTGGCATTTTACTGAGCAATACACTGCGAGTTCACACCGGTCACACCTGGCTATTGCAGGCTTCTGATAGCAATAGCAACACAAGCTACGGCGTGCAGACACTTTCTTCTTGTCAAAAGCTGCCTGGTTAGCTTGCACCATAGCAGCCCGGGTGAAGATGACTGAGTACGGTGTGCCCGGCAGCTTGATCGGACGATCATAATCAATGTGTACCTGAGGACACGTTCATGCGACCACGCCGTACATAATAAGCATCCCCCCTTGCCGCCACAGCATAGTCGGGGAGACACACGTGACATGCCCCCATACGTGACGCGCCCCATACGTGATACGTGACACTACTACCATGACATGCCCCATGCCTACACCAGGATACACACATCCTACACGTGGAGAATACAGAGACCAGGTTCATCAAGCTCCGCAAGCGCAGACGGGGGTGCATGCATGTCACCTGATGTGGTGATATCAACACATAACCGCGCCCTACGACGCTTCCCTGACGCCGCCTTTGACGTTGCCCCC
>LGRX02035427.1:0-21845 GCA_001247695.2 Cymbomonas tetramitiformis
GAATAGTTGCACACTCGACCAAGTAGAAATCAGAGCGCTACTGAGGACTTTTTTCGGGACGTGACTGCTTTCGATGCAATAGTCTCGTTCTTCGCTTTAAGCAAAGTGAAGGCCTTCACGATGGCAATGTTGGATGGGGATGTGCGCCAATACCACTCTGTACCTTTCGGTGTGGAGAGGTGTACAGGGGGCTGGGGCCTGGGGCGTATGGATTCCTAAGAAAGAGACAGTGGCGCTTCAGGGAGCGGCGGTAAATGAATGAGAGTGTAGGAGGAGGGGAGCAGGTAGATGGCGATGGGGGCGAGGACGGGGACGAAGAGGTGGCACATAGCAGTACTGTGGGATGGAAGGAGAAGTGGATCCGGTTGCTTTCTTTTGTGCTCGCGAGGGGGTCGCAGGGCTGATCATCAGACGAGCTGTGGGGCGATGCCCGGCCGGAGGTGGGTGGCGCTGGGCTGGTGGAGGACGTGTGAGAGGAGGCATGGGCTCCGACTTGGATCGGGGGGAGGCGGCTCGACGAGAGGAGGTGTGGAGGTTGGCGCTGATGGACAAAGCTTGGGAGCACACGGTTGAGGAAACGGGCTACGCCCCACAGGATGAACATGCCTTCTTGAGCTTCTTGAGGGGGCTGTTGGCACGGGGGGGTGTTGACCGAGGTGTGGGTAGAAGAGTGGTGGGTGGAGTTGACACATGCCGCGGGCCCCTCAAAGCCTAGGGGATCCATCCCGGCAGCGATGACCACTTACAACAGGTTGCACGGCAGCATACGGTGTCTCATCAGCTTCCCTGCCCACGTGGCGAGGCTGATGGCCGTTGTGCTAACAGTGATGAGCAGCTGTTGGGAAGGCAATGACCAGTTGGTGAACTATCGGCCACCGGGAAGGCTTGGGACACACATGCATCTGCGGGGATGGGACCCCAGGCGAGAACATTTCGGAACAACAGTTGTAGTGCAAGTGTGGAGCGCATCACTCAAGACCGCAGCCTACTCGGGAGATAAGAGCTGAACCGGCTTCAGAGGCCAAATGAAAGCCACACACTGAGCGGCATGAGATCAGCCGACAAAAGCCAGCCCACCATCATCCCAGTGGATGTTAGAAGCATTTAAGAACTTTACAGCTGTACATCAGACGAATAAAAATCTACCCGACCCGGGTGGCTTTTTGTGCCTCGCTTGCACGAGCCGCATAGGGAATTTTAATCAGAAGCATTCATTAAGGGGGAGAGAGCCAGGGGAGAGACTGGTGGGGGGAGGGTGAGCGCTGGAAGAACAGGAGAGAGCAAAGGGGAGTTACCACAGCGCAAGATACCTGGAGACAGACTCGCGACACAGTTTTACTGCCGTCGGGACCCTCCTCCCGCCCTTCCTTGTTTAACAACAACTATCACAACGACTGTAGGTCACCGAGTCTACCGACGTGGCACTCGCATAACGCCAACGACCAAGGAGAGCTAAGCAAAACTCGAGACTCTGGGCCAATAAGTCAGACTGTACACGTGTACCTGATACCTTGGGTGTGGACTCAACTTTGCTCTTAGGGGAAGGGCTCAGGAACAGTGGTTGCTTGGGCTGCGGATGTGAAGGGGCGCATGCTCTGGTCCCAGTCCGGGTGTCCGTTGATTGACAGTACACATGGCCCTCGGACAAGTGCATAGGGGTGAGAATGAGAGAGTTGGGGCATGCAGGGCTGGCCGTGAGCCATCTTGCTATCATCCCAGTGGATGTGAGAAGCATTCAGGAACAGGGCGCGGCCGTGAGTGCCCAACAAATGGAGTCCACACTACACAGGATGGGTTCTGCTGAACAAGCACATCATGAGTGAGTGTCCCCCATTTGTCGGGCACTCACTCACGACGCGGTCTAAGAGGAGCGTCAGGGCCGCTGGGCCCATTGGGCCGTTCCTTGCCTCATGCCAGTTCAGGTCCCAACAGAATGGTTTCCACGGAGAGGGAACAGGGTGGCTAGGACGACGGATATTACTATGACATCAACCGGGGAGACAGGTCCGCCCGCTGGCCCGGGCCTCCTATTGGCCACTCCAGTCCGTCTTAGCCCCCTTCGGCGAGGATGGGGGCCCACGCGTGGGGACAGAGGGGCTAAATGTGTCAACAATATAAGCACACCCACATCCGGATAAGTGTCCCGAAGTGTGTGCTGAATCCTTTGATCCCCGCGTGGGTACATAGTGCAGCCGGTCTTCTGCGGCTACTGTGTGCAAAAGGAGTCGGTCCAAGGATAAACACACCCACAGGTTCACAGTGGGCGTAGACTTTTCATTTGAATGCGAAATTGGGCCATTCGATTCATGGGACAGTGGGCAGGACTGTTCGCCTTAATCCAGCTTGTGCGTAGGCAAATGAGCTAAAAGAAAAGTTTGGGCTTAGACAAATTTCATCGTATTCAAAGTCAATCGTCCTAAACTGTATTCGTACGCCCAAGCTATACGTAAACTGATTTGCCTATGACCAATCTTGTTTAAATTGGCGGCCCGCGGAATTTTAGTGGTTTCAAAATATTGCCCTGATCGACCTGAGCCGTGCGCCCTGTCTAAGACAGTGACGGTTCGACCCTTCCAAAAGATCCGACATCAGTCACAGACTACAAGCAGGAGTTCGAACAGAAACGAACTCAGCTCTGTTCTTTTACACTTTATCAAATCGAAACGTCCGCGCCCACTGTCCCCTCAACCGAATAGCCTGATCTGGATAAAAATAAAGCCTGTACGGCTGCTGTCAAGCGATTCTATACACACACACACATATAATCGTTTCCGCACAACATTATGGTAGAGCACTGGAGAAGCAAGCAATGCCACGAGTTCCGAGATCCCACAGAGGAACGCGCACCGCACTCTACGATCTGAACAACCACTAATGGGTTAGGCAAACATGCGTTAGATATGGCCAACCTCGGCTAATCAAAATCTATGGAATTGCAAATGGAAGATGATGCCATCCTAGGTCAAGCGAAAGGATGGGAGCTCACTATGCATGGCCACCCAAGATCGAACACGTTGACAAACTTACAAAAATGAAGCTCCAGGGGAGTGTCACGGGAGGTTTAAATAAAACGACATCTTCACGAGACTCAGTCTCAGGCAGCCACGTGACGGTCGCAATGATGCACGTGAAGATTTGTATTGGGCTCACCTTAGGAGGCTCAGTTTTGGACGATCAGGATCAGGCAAGTGAGGATTTGTATTCGGCTCGCTGCGGCCATCTCCAGCAGGGTGCTGCTTTGCCAGCTGTGCATGCATTATCTCGAAAGACACCTCGAGTTCTCCGCGAAGGCCCTCCTACATGTGCCAGCTCCCATCTCTCGCTCAAGTCCCCTCCCGGAGACAAACAATCTCGCCGGCCAATCAAACATCGGTTTCTGTCAGGAGGGGCATTCGTAGAAGGTCTGCCCTGCGCGTTGCACTTCGAACTTAAGGCACCGTTCAGGTCGCGTGCGGCACATCGGGGCAAGGGTCAGTGGCAGGGTGAATGCAGGGAAGGGATGCACCATATCCAGAGTACAGGTATGGGGAAAGGGGTCCAGAGTAGTGACAGCGATGTAGGGGAGGGGGTGTAGTATAGGGACAGAATGAATACATGGGAGGGGTGCAGTATAACGACAGTATGAATGTAGGGACGGGGAGCAGTATGGTGACAGTATGGATGTCAGGGGTGAGGTGTAGCAACAGTACTGATGTAGGGAAATCGTTACAGCGGGTATTCCTAGTCTCTTGCTCCTTTGCGCTGCAAACAGTCAGAAAGAAGTGCCGGATGTCCCTGGTCCCCTATCAACCCAATCATGCAGTTTGACATTCTTCGCTAAAACACAAGGTTGTAATCACCCAATGTCTTCCACACTGCGTCCCACCACTCCAAAACCCCATAGCCTATGCCTCCGTGCCCCGAGGCAGTGCCTGATCCCACGGCACAGCAATTTTCGATGTCATTGTGGCAAATCTACAGGGCTCTCATGGGCCCGTGGCATCATCTCACAGCCGGGCACCAGGCGACCCTCACCTCGTCTGGGGAGTACAGCTTGAGCCATTGGGTGGCAAGCAGTGTCTTTGGATTCTTGTCGCGCTTCTCACTTGACTGGCCACCCCCCCGCCCCCACAGCTCCGCATTCCCGTCACTCTCATATGCCACAGCACAGAGCTTGCACAGCACGCAGTTGCCCGCGAAGGATGGCCCCTGGACCAACCGATCTGTCGAGGAGATGCATGTTGCAGGTGTTCTGATGTAACCTCCAATTTTGTTTTGTTTTGTTTAGGTTTGCTTTGTTTTGTGTGCGGCTTATCCTTGGATCGATTCCTTTGGCATCACATGACCATAAAGGATCGGCTGCACTATGTACCCTCACCATGGATCAAAAGATGTGTGTGGCTTATCTTTGGATCGACTCCTTTGGCACCACATAGCCACAGAAGATCGGCTGCACTATGTGTGTGGCTTATCCTTGGACAGACTCCTTTGGCATCACATAACCAGCAAGGATCAGCTGCACTATGTACCCTCACCAGGGATCAAAGGATTCAGCACACACTTCAGGACACTCATTCGGATTCTCCGGATGTGAGCGTGTGTTTTTATTACTTTGATATTGATATAAGATCCATCCACAAAGAAGCGGCCAACCTCACGCTCGGCAAAGAGGCAACCCCCATGATGCCTCCGTGGCTTCGACATGCGCCAAAACAGAGGCTGCCGCATCGTTGCAGGTGGAACATGCATATGCCACCGGTTTCTACGGAGGGGTCATGCCGCACCTTGTAAGTTAGAAGCTCGCGCTCCTTTCTTGACAGAAGGAAACCCCAACACCGTGAGGCCGACTCGCGTGCTACCTCCAGCTTCTGCGAGAGCGTCATCGCAGCCCCGCGATTGGATGGGTGCTGCACCGCGTCTTCTCTTGTTCCGTTGCCACTGTCACAATCGGCAGCCCCCACCTCCATCCATCATCTGAACATGGCATTAAAAATCTGTTCGCATCGGTTGCAAGTTTTCGCAGCGATGCCGAGGCAGTGATATCGATCAGGCTCGACTCGGCGCCTACACGCCTCATCCAGCAGCTTGGCTTCCACGCCTTGCGCACCCATAGGTGACAGTATTCGAAGAGCAGCTTTCCTCTGAACGCCTGTAAATCGATCTCGACATGAATTCGCTGTCCAGAGATCGTGCGGGCTCGCAACGCATGGCGGCACCAAGAAAACTCGATTATCTCTTTCAAACTTTCAAAATTTCCGAACGCAGCGCTTGGGCTCCACCAGAAAGGACGCAACGTTCACGTACGGGTGTGGGGCCCATGTGTGGCATGGGTGTCAGTGGAGGGCTCTGCGCACGACGAGACGTCAGCACACCGCATGCGGTGGCGGGTACGTCTAGCACAGGAGGACACGCCAGTGCATGGCATGTGACCGAGGGAGCTCTTTGCACAGGAGGGCGCAGCAACGCACCGCATGCGGCGGCGGGTACGTCTAGCACAGGAGGACACGCCAGTGCATGGCATGTGACCGAGGGAGCTCTTTGCACAGGAGGGCGCAGCAACGCACCGCATGCGGCGGCGGGTACGTCTAGCACAGGAGGACACGCCAGTGCATGGCATGTGACCGAGGGAGCTCTTTGCACAGGAGGGCGCAGCAACGCACCGCATGCGGCGGCGGGTACGTCTAGCACAGGAGGACACGCCAGTGCATGGCATGTGACCGAGGGAGCTCTTTGCACAGGAGGGCGCAGCAACGCACCGCATGCGGCGGCGGGTACGTCTAGCACAGGAGGACACGCCAGTGCATGGCATGTTACCGAGGGAGCTCTTTGCACAGGAGGGCGCAGCAACGCACCGCATGTGGCGGCGCAGGGCTTTGCGCAGCAGGCCGTTCAGGTCCACGTCCACGAGTCCAATAGAGTCGTTGGCGCCCACGATGTCCTTGTCCCATGCCATGAGCTGCAGGCGCGCGGTGTCCACCGGCAGCTCCAGGTCCTTGAATGTCATAATTAAAGCACCCCCCTTTTTCGCCCTCCAGTGGATGTCTGTCTCCCGGTGCCTGCAGCATATCACACGCCGACACCCCACGCGCGACTCCCTTCGTCTGCTCCCGGCTCCGCTCTTGGTGAGCAGCCAGGGGCTCGCGGTGCCGCGCACCACTGCCCTAGACCCTCGCAAGCTCTTGCACTGTGCGCGGAGCATGGCCGCGCCGAGCTAATGCGAGGTGCCGCGAGCAGCACCGAGGTCACAATTATGTCTGAGGGACCCCTTGGAGGCTGGGAGGAGGCTCTCCAGAACATGCTGGGCCATTCCGGGGGCAGGTGCCCGCGCCTCGTCCAGCTAGCTTGGCTGCGCTTCAACGGCAGGGCAGGTTCCTGAACCGTAATTGCCCATGGTGACATGGCAGTTTGAGCGAGCTCTGATCATTTCAGCGTTTCCGGAATGAATGCTGTGAATGATGTGGGCGATTCTCAACCTTTGATTCCGAGCCCAGACTTTAAGTGCAGCGCCCCGCGGAGCGGTTGATCCTCAGCAGAAGTCTCCAAATCCGTCCACCCAACTGCTAGTCCAGCTGACGGTATGGATGTGTGTGCCGCCTGATCGGCACGCAGGTTTTGCTGGTGCCTTTCTGGCGAGGCGCGGGAGAAGCGCCCGAGGGATGCGGGAAGCCCGGGCGCACATGGTGGTGACTCCAGCCTGGTTGCCGTGCACCAGCTGCAGATTGCATGCGACGTACAGGTCGTTCATGTTGGTGAACGTATCCATGTTGACCATGTTGCGGGCGTTCCATATAATTAACCGCAGCTCTGACAGGTCAAGCCCTCCGTCCTCTCAACCCGTCCTCAGATCAAATCAGCCCGGTGCTGCAGTAAGGGTTGCGGTGCCTCCCTACACAGGCCTGCTGGATTGGCCCAACAAATCAACTTCGACTTCAGCAGATTATGCAAAAGAAACGGGAAAGTGGGCTATGCCTCAACAGGGTGAAGACAGGATGCCTCTATGCCTCAACAGGGTGAAGACAGGATGACTCTATGCCTCAACAGGAAGACAGGATGCCTCTATGCCTCAACATGAAGACAGGATGCCTCTATGTCTCAACAGGGAAGGGATGCCTCTATGTCTCAACAGGGTGAAGACAGGATGCCTCTATGCCTCAACAGGGTGAAGACAGGATGACTCTATGCCTCAACATGGCGAAGACAGGATGCCTCTATGCCTCAACAGGGAGAAGACAGGATGCCTCTATGCCTCAACAGGGCGAAGACAGGATGACTCTATGCCTCAACAGGATGCCTCTATGCCTCAACAGACAGGATGCAACAGGGTGAAGACAGGATGCCTCTATGCCTCAACAGGGTGAAGACAGGATGCCTCATTGAACAGGAAGACAGGATGCCTCTATGCCTCAACAGGGTGAAGACAGGATGCCTCTATGCCTCAACAGGGAGAAGACAGGATGCCTCTATGCCTCAACAGGGTGAAGACAGGATGACTCTATGCCTCAACAGGGCGAAGACAGGATGACTCAGGTCACCAGTGCCCGGGAGGGGGGACTCTGAGCCCGTGACAGATGTGGGGGGGGTCAATGGTTCCAGGGCGCACCGAATGGCTCGGGAGAAGGCGGTGTGATGTCCACCATTGGATGTTGGCCTGCAAGCTCGGCGGGGATGATTTCGAGGAACATGTCCAGATAGCCGGTGCGCCGGATGCTGTCCGGCCTCTCGTATAGCACGCGCCGCTCAAGAGGTGCCTGCAGCCCCTCTTCCCCCCGCAGTGCGTGCCCCTTTCTCAGCGAGCCCAGTGTCTCAAACAGCCCAACAGCGGCACACGCTCCGACACCAGCCACCCGTTACGATATGTCCCAGGTGCTCCAAGATCCCCCAGCCCGACACGGCTCTCGCACTGGTGATGCTGATACCTGCGAGCGCCTGGAAAACTGGACAAACGTGGCAAGGCACCGCCCGCGAAGGCCCTGTGCACATGATGCGGGCTGCGGCGCACGCGCGAAGCATACGGATGTTGCTTGCTCTGCGCCACCTCAGCATGGGCACCCGGGTCAAGTGGGCCCAATCAACATCTCACACACGCGCGCCTGAGGTGCCCACGTGCCCAGCGCTACGACATCGATAGTGCAGCCCGAGGCAGCAACGAACGTCCGCCGGCTGCCGGGCAGTGGGAATGGCGTGGGCTGTGACTCTGCGGTGGCGTGCACCAAAGGGACAGGAGAAGCTGCGCGGCGCCTTCAAGGTGGAGGGGACGCCCCTCATCCAACGGTTCGGGGTGGGAAAAGATGGGGACCTTGATCGGCTCCAAGGGACGGTCGTCCAACGGGAAGGCAACCTCACGCCAGGCCTTCGAGAAGAGGCGGTTCTCCAGGTCGATGGTGGTGCACCCGACGGATCTGTTCCGCAAAAAGTGGCGGTGCTTCAGAGTGATCTGCAGAGTGGACTCCCCGGGCAGGGCCGCCTGCAACTCGAAGCACTGCCGCAGCTCCGTGTGTGTACCCCGCCGTTTCGTCGCCTCACACTTCTTGTTAGAAACCTGCTCGCCTCGATCCCAACCCCCAAAAACAGTCAGAGGCTCCGCGCTCAGTCAGCCCCGATGAACGGTGCACTCCCCCCCGTCCGTGCTCAGTCAGCCCCGATGAACGGTGCACTCCCCCGTCCGTGCAGTCGGTGCACTCCCCCGTCCGTGCTCAGTCAGCCCCGATGAACGGTGCACTCCCCCCTCAGTCAGTGCTGTCATCAGCCCGATGAACTCCCGCAGTCTCCCCACGTCCGTGCTCACATCCCCGTCCGTGCTCAGTCGCCCGATACGCCCCGTCCGTGCTCAGTCAGCCCGATCGGTGCACTCCCGTCCGTGCTCAGTCAGCCCCGATGAGCGGTGCCTTCCCCGTCCGTGCTCAGTCAGCCCCGACGGTGCACTCCCCCGTCCGTGCTCAGTCAGCCCCGATGAGCAGGTGCACTCCCCCCGTCCGTGCTCAGTCAGCCTCAATGTACGGTGCACTCCCATGTGCAGCCCTCCTCTGTCAGTCCAATTGGACAGTGAGCAGCTCCCTGCCCTTGCTCAGACAGCCCCGATCGATGGTGTGCCTTGGTCTCCCGCGTCAAAGGCAGCCTTGGGAGATTAAGGGCGCAGCCTCCTCTGCAGAGCCCGCACCGCCGCACAGCGCACCACACTGCATCCCCGCGCAGGGACGCTCACCTCTGAGCTTCCCAGCTTAACTTTCACGTACGGTATCAACTTCTGCTTCCCATCAACGAGCGCCACCCCCAGCACCCGCACCACATACAGTCGCACCAGGCAGTCTCGAGGAGCGACCATCAAAGCCTGCATCTCCCGGATATTGGTGCTGCTCGCTGTCTTGACAACCGCCGCGGCTCCCTCCGAATCCACTTCTGGGGACTCCTCTTCCTCTTCCTCGGAGGCATCTGGCTCCTCATCCTCCCCCACGGCACCCAGCCGGGGATCCAAGGTGTCTCCTGGGACCCCACCTGCCAAGGCATCCACCTCTGCCTTCGGCAGCACCCGGATAAGGCCCTTGAAAGCCCCCGCCGGCAGGCCATTCCGAAAAAATATGGGCATCGCCCCGAAAGGCTGTAATGGAAGCACCAGCTCCAGCTCCTTCGTGTGTACCTGCAGGAGCCCCATAGGCAGCCCCCCTTGTCCCCATGCCTGAGATCCATGCCATGCCTGAGCTCATACAACCATGCATGCCGCTGCTCTCTGATTGGCAGTGCGTGACACGCCCCGGTAGGATGTGTCATGATGCACTGGGCTCGTCTCGGACAGGATCTATACGCCTCTCCACCATCTCGATGATCTTCAAGTTCAAGAGATATGGAACAACGAGGCGCGTATGATCAAATGGGGATGCAGCAGCAGGAGCAGCTGCGGAGGGAGCAACGCGGGAAAGACATGGGAGGTGCCAGAGGGACACAGTATGGCTGCCAGAGAGTCGGAATCTAGCCAAGGCGAGGGGGTGATGTGCGTGCTACACGAGTGCGATACCAATACGATGTGAGCATTGAGCGAGGAAAGCTTTGATTTAGATGTGAGTGGTGGGATTTATACTGTGTTGACATGAGAAAGTCCCAAGCACGGGCGAGGTCAGCGAAAAAAGGCATGTGCCATAAAAACGGCATGTCATATAACAGGCATCCATCATAAAACAGGCATATGTCACGCTGCTGGAGAACAATTCACACAAGTCGTCAGGATGGCGCTTCCGCTTATGATCAGGACAGGTCGGCGCGTCGTGAGGAAGCTTCCCCTTGGAGAGATTCTGGCCACCTAAGGCTCGAGGGCTCTGACATCCCGGGCCTCACGCCCCTTTGATGTGACTGCAGGTCAGTCGGGTTGCAGCCACAATTAAGATGTCCCCTATTCTCCCTAACCCTGCTGATAACAGATTCCCAACCGTTGGATGGGCGCACCACGCGGCCTTCCCGCCATCGCTCCAACTCCTTCTCCTCCGTCTCCTCCGTCTCCGCCCCTGCGCCACTCACTCCGTCCCGCAGTGCAACTCCCGTTTCAATTTCTATCTCCGGAGGGGGTTCATATTCTGCGATGCCAGGTCCCTCCAGCGCCCCTTCAGGGCCTCCGCTGGTCCCACTGCTCCCGTCTGCGTCTCGGCTTCCCGGCAGACCTCCCGGCACAGTGGCCGAAAGCGCGGCATACCGAGTAAGGCCGCCTGATCCTTCCGAGCCCTCTGCTGCTGCTGCTGCAGTACGCTCTGTGGGGGACAGCAGAGGCTGGGGGTCACAGTCCGGGCTTGACACCCCAACGCTGCCTCGCCGGGCCACCGACGCGCGGCGCGCACGGCCGGGCTGAGGGCTGCGCATGACCCCCGCCGCGCCGAGGAGGCCACGCGCGCCGAGGAGGCCACGCGTGACCGTCTGGAACATGTTCCCAACGACGGGGGAGCCGGCGCGGGCACCGCCTCCGCCTCCCGGTCGCAGCGCCTCGCCTCCGCCCCCCTGTGCGCCCACGTAGCTGGCGTAGGCCGGCTCCGCAGTGCCCGCCATAGCAAGGCCCTCGGTGGCGCTCCACGCACGGTGGCGGCCCTGGGGCCCAGGGGCGCTCAACTGGAGGGGAACGTAGGCCTGCCCAACAGCGAACCGTCCGATGCCCACGCCCCGATGCTCGACGATCTCCATGCGCAGTGTCGGGTTGAACAACGTGTCCACGGGCATTTGCACCTTCATGCGCAGCACCTGCCCGGCCCGCACACGGACCTCAGGCCTCTTGCTGCACGGCCCTCGGAAGGATGGGTTGCGGAGGGGGGAGGGGCAAGGGGGTGCGCGCAAACAGGATGGGCACACAGCCTGGAGGGGTGGCTCTGGCTGTCAGTGGGGCTGCACAGGCCAGGTGCGGCGCTCGCCTTCATGTAGTTGGGGGAGTGGCCGGAGGGGGTCTTGCACTGCCCACACTTCATAGTGCGCATTTTGTCTCCGAAGTCTCCGATGCCGAGGTGCAGCGATGGGCTGTAAATGTTGAGACCGCCATAAGGCCGCAGCTGCCGCAGCCCAAGTACAGACACCTCGAGCACGGCCACGCGGCACTCTGGAGCGAGCGACGCTGGAATGGGCGGTGGAGGGGGCGGCTCCTTGAGGAAGTACATCTCGAAGCGCGCCAGCAGCTGCGGCGCCCCTTCACTCGGGATCAGCAGTGGGTTGTCCGACAGCGTAATGTCATACCACCGCGGCTTACACGTGTCGGTGTACGCCGAGCCTTGCCCCCGCATCCGCCTCCTATTGGGTCTCACGGGACTCCTGTACCCAAACCCTCCGACCTCTGTTGCTTGAACAGATTGAGTTCAGGGGCAGTTGGCCGATTTGGATCTACTGCAGGCCGGGCAATACGAAAGTCCCTCCCTCCCCCACCTCCCTCCTGGGGCACCACCCAGTGATGCCTGCTGTGATTGGGCGCCCGCTGTGGGCTCTGGCCAGCAAGGCTCTGTGGGGGCTTTTTCTGGCCGCACAGATGAGCAGCAAGCGTCCCGATGACAACCAGCCGCCATCGTGGCAAGGTGTGAGATGGCCTGCCGAGGAGAAAGCATCCATTAGATGTTACATGTGGCATGGACTGAGAACCCTTATCTGCCAGGAAACCCGCGTAGAAGGAAGTAGCCAGCAAATGTTTATTTCACTGCGAATATCTACATGCAAGATTCTGTCCTGTATTCAGAAACTATGCACCGGACGTCTATATACTCGAGGGTACCCACATGTCAGAGGATACAAGGACCGGACCGCGCCTCCATATCGAAGATGCTAGGGTGCTAGCATGTCAGGGGATACACGGACCGAACTGGGTCTTCATATTCAAGGATGCGAGAATGAGATGGTGACTTGGACAGGGGCACAATATATAAACGTCCAATCATAGTTCTGCTCAGAAATCAGGCAGCATAAAAAACCGCAACACTACACTATATACCCTTGCTGTCAAATTACTTGAAGGCAGGTCCTGATGACACCCGATTCTATTGCCATGATTTGGTTGATAGGGCGCGTAATCAAGGCGATTCAAATGATTCAGATGAATCCATGATTTGAGGTAGGGGGGAGCCTGCCCCTGGAGAAGCATTCCGTGCCACCTGAAATGGTTAAAAGATTCCCATGCGATCTTGGGGAGACTGATTTGCAAACAAGGGGGGCTCACCGACGCCACTGCCAAGTGGTGGCACCCCATAAGAGGAAGGCAAAGTGACGCAGCATCGGTACAGGCGGTTGTAGCGGAGGGGCTCGCTCACAGGGCTTGCATAGTGTTGGCCGCTAAGGATGGGGACATGATTGGCAGGCGAAGGCATACCTGCGGCGCTCGGCGTCACTGACTTGCGTTGCTACGGCACCGTTTGTGACCGCTTCGGAAGCGGGGATGCTGATGTGGCCGATAAGCCCATTCTTTCCAATAAGATTGTTGTCCATAATGTCCAAGCTGATGTGTGGCGCCAGTTCCACTCGATCAGGGCTCCCCGGCTCTCCGTGTTCCGGCACATCCACGGTCACCTCGATGGTCTGGTACCAGGTCGGAAACGTGCTCTCCTCCCTATGTCACTCCCTCCCCCAACCATACACTCCCCACGGCATTGTCACTGGAGAGTGCATCTGAGGTCTCTCCCCGGTGCATTCGCCTCGATCATAGACCACACAGAACTCAAGCTTTGCCCCGCGACGAAAGTAGGCGCAAATGGCCGAATCCATTCTTGTTGCCAGGGCCGCAACCTGATGGGCACCGCCACAGCCCGAGGCCCATGGGCCCGCCCCCACGATGCAAGGCGCATGGAGGATGTACGGAGCGTCACCTGACCGCAGTTGCGGTAACGCCATTGGTGCAATAGAGTATGATGAAGGGGTCGGCGCCGCCGCTCTCGCCGGTGGATGGCAGATGCTTCGCCTGCAACCCTTCCGCGGAGGCTCGAGCGATTGGACTGCGAGCGGCGCTACTCTCCGAGCAGTTTGGCTTGGGCAGCGGGGGCGTGACCCTCGCAGTGCTCTAAGCCGCGCGGTCAAACCGAGCTCATGGCGCCTGGGGTAGAGCGCGGGGCGAGCAAGGCGCCTGGGCGCATCGAGTCGCTTCGACGCGGGAGATTCACGAGCCCGGGTACAACACGGCGCGCAGACCGACTACCACGAGGTGCAGACCGACGAGCACGGGGTGCAACACCCACGTGCATGTGGTGCTGAGGGCCACATTCCGAGCAGTGGGTCCCTGCGATGGGGTGCCTCGACACACGCATGCAAGAAGGCCCGCCCTCGCACGCACGTCGCCATACCTACCGCGAGTGGAACATATGGTTAGTAGAATATCTATCCACACCCACCGCTCGGCTACACACTGGTCCTGTTTGTCTGGTTAGCAAACCTAGAACTTTCAGGTGCCTCAACAAACGGAATCATTAAATACTTGTCCGATTCTTTGAACAACTGCTCGGTAGCCGTCGCACTAAAACCACGTGATACGCAACGATTACTGCTGAGCGGGAAAGAGAAAACCGAAGGACTCAGCCTGGAAAGTCTGATAACCTTTGTAGCTAGCAATGTATACCCGCAAAGACATTCGGCGGTATCCCATACTCTAATGCTCCCCACCTCATGAGGGGGGAGGTGCTGAACGGCGCTGCGGATTTATGACAGAAGGCAGAGCACAGTGGAGTAGTTAGTGCACCGCAGTTTGATGGCTGAAGCTGTGACACAATGGACAGTACAAACAAAGCATGGGGCCACTCGAAGCTCATCCAGTGTTGTGCTGCGGGTCCGCCACGGAGGTCATCCATGTTGGTGGACCGGCCGTGGCCCAGTCACAAACTGAAAACACCAAAAAGCTAAAATGCAAAAACAATTAGTTTGGTCGACAATTTTGCCCAGATTCAACTGAGGAAAAGTAGAAGACATGCATGCACGAGTTCGCGCCCTCAATGGCAAGTGGGATGGCCTACTCCGTCTAGCTTCACGATCCCTTCACCTTCCTTACAGATCGAGGAAAAAGCTGTAGGAATAATGTAGAGCACAGTAAAGGACTCAGTACAGAGTACAGTGATGATCGATGAGGGCAGAATTGGGCATGCCTGGTATATGTGGGCGCGAATCAGCGCCTGCTCCGTGCGCGGCTTGGGCAGGGGCGTAGGAATCGGGTCAGAGCACTCCCCACCCCGCCACACTCGGAATTTGACGAGGACGACACCGGCAGAGCTCGTTGTCAGGCCGAATGGACCATGGCTCATCTGCAGCCACTGGGGCTTCTGGTAGTCCAGCCCTCCGGCCTCCATGTCTTGCAACAGCTCCGAAACGCTGTGAGGGTGCAGGAAATTGGTGTTTGGGGAAGGGGGCGGGGAATCACTGGTCAGGCACATGATGAGCCGATCTGGCAGTGGGGCGACCGACAATCAAAGTATGAAAATGGAGCACTCAGTGTTCACTGATTGAGGATATACGAAGGAGATGTCTCTTGCCTGAAGCGGAGATAGGCCACCGCGCGGTTGCCCTCCTTGTCCGCGCAGGCGTACAGGAAGACATCTGGAATCTGGTCCTCGTTGTAGGGACACTCGCTCAAGATCGGGGTGACCATTGTCTCGTAGCATAGCGCTGCCTTCCCCACATCGGTCTTGTTGAAGATGTTCGGGAGCTTTAGCTCGCGTCCGATCAAGCTGCGCACTTTCACTGCTTGGCTGAATTTCGACGCACCGTCCCATCCGGGACTGACGGTGGGGCACCCTTTGGAGGCTACTGAGTTCGGGCCGTGCTGCAGTCTGAAGTAGAGCTTGCTCGCCTCCATGGGCATGCCATACGCCTGACCCCCCTCGCTCCTCTCGCCACCTCCATTCAGAGACATCCGCGCTGCTTCCACGACACAACGCACCTTACAGCACAAAAGGCTGCGGTGAATTAGCCCCAGGACCAGGAAAACGCGGGGTATTGACTCAAACTCCAGAATAGCATGGCCAGAATTGCGATTGGATCGACACCGTTGGATGAATGGGGTGGAGCAGCAAACTCCTTGACATTTCCGTTCCGGAGAAGCCCCTACAATCGGATTGTTCCCTTGAGGCTGATGTCCGTAGGCTACAGCATGGGAGTGGGTGCCAGAGGCTTTGTACAGATCCAATTCTGAGATGACACCTGGCGCTCCCCAGCATCATCAGTGCTTGTTTGGATGCCGCGAGGTGGTGCTCACCCGCCACTGGTGAAGTGGCGATCTTCGAAGAGCGCGCTGCTGGATCGTTTGAAACATTGAAATGAAAACCCTAAAGACAAACTCACCATGGCGAGGCCGACACAGTGCCGAGGCGGGCGAGGGCACTCGACCTGAGGTGGAGACAAAAGGAAGCAGTGCACGGGACATGGGGTAATCGAGTCTGGGGAAGCAGGGCTGCCTGGGTGACCGTTGGATCTGGTAGTGCCTAGCCAGTAGGACATAACAACGTGCTGGGACGCAGGCGTAGCGGACTGATTACGGCCGAGGAGAGCGCCACGCGTGCAATGCCCAGACCTCGTGGATTTCGGCAGAGATGACGGTGGGGAGGGCGATGGGAAACTCCAGAGGGGGCTGCTTCTTCAGCTGCCCCCTCTTCGTCTTGATGATTTCCTTGCCTTTGACGCTGCTACCCCAGCCCTTCTCCTCCACCTTGAAGGTATGCATGCTGATCAGCACCCGGCCGCGATAGGCCATCCCCGGGAGGCGCCCTGCCGCCATATCCTCCGCCCCAGGACCGCCATACCCCTGGGGCGTGTACGGTCCGTAGAGCAGGTGCCAGCGGGCCTCCTTGTACCGCCCCTCCTGCACGTCCGCCAAGGAGAAGCGCAGCGTGCCGACCGTGTCGTCATGCTTCCCCACGTCGTAGTCCTGTGCCATGCCCTCTCCTCTGAGGGTCAAAAGCGGCGGAGCAGCCCCGCAACAGTCTCTGAGCAGCTCTAGGCCTCATGCGTTCAACCGCTGTGTCAGACGAGCGGACACCTCCAAGCGACGCCGACCTGGGGCCACTAGAGGCCCCAACCAAGGACTCAGCTTTCCCTCGTGCACACGCTCAGCCCGAGCAGTGACGCAGCAGTGGCTTTGAACCGAGGCCTTGGTCGGGGGTCCGGAGGACCAAGGTGAGGTGGAGGCAGGTGGCGAGGTGGCCCCATATGATCGTGTGCTGGCACCTTCATTTCGAAAAGAATGGTGTCGGTGAGCGCAGGCAAGGAGCACGGGATGCGCATCTCCTCGTGCCACACAGGGGTCTTGGACTGCTTTATAGCGCTGCACATAGCCAGCCAATCCAACGCACCCAGAAAGCACAACAATCTTCCAACCACTATCGTTCATGCACAGCAGAGGCAGGATCTCAGAATTGTCCTCCTCAGCTGTGGGTCCTCATGCAGGGAGCGCACGGTGGCCTGGCATCACACGAGTTGGTTAGGTATCCTCGTCGATTGCCGATGTTTTTTTACATCAGATCAGATCATCGCAGCCACGCACGCGGGCCTCGAGAAGTCGCTTCAGAACAGTTCCTCACGCGTGCAATAGGTAGTTTCCTGCCGAGTTCCTCCGAAGAACCTACGCAACCAAATAGAAAACATGGAGGGTTTGGGCTGATGCCTGTTCGATATCCAGGTGGACCCTGCACACATGAGAGAGGACGTGGCAGGCACCTGAAGCGAAGGTGGGGCAAGCAGGCGCCAGGGACCGGGGCTCCGGCAAGCTTGCAAGAGAGCGGGCTGCAGGGTGTTGGCAGGGGGAGTATAGTATATACGAATCTACCATACTGCCCCTTGTGTTGGGTTGCTGACGGGCTGGCGAGATGGGGGAGATGTGGTGCCGGGCATGTGAGAGAGTTGGGTGTTGGGAGCTGAGAATAGGGAGCTGGGCGCCGAGGGATGGGCGAGATGAGGGGGATATGCGCGTGCGCAAAGGCGGCTGGGCGACCTTTTGACTTCCACACCCTCGAAGGTGACCCGGACGTAGGGATCGATGTCGTGATTGTCCAGGTTGCGCAGGCCGAAGTCCATACAGGGAAGCCCAACCGCGGAGTCTAATTTCACCACAAGCACGTGCTGCTCTCGCTGCACTATGGGGGGCATCAGCGGCTTCAAGATCGCCTCCTCCTCCTCCTCTGCCTCGAATTCGTCATGGTCCACCCACGAGTCCTCCTCCCCGAGGATGCTCACACAGATCTTTAGATATCCCTGGCATCCCGCAGAATGCTGCAAGCCCTCCCCATCCCCCGCTTTGTGTTCTCCACCTGTAACTTCCCCCCAAGCTTGTGTGCACCCGTAAAACCCTTGGCACTTGTTACACGCGCCTGCAATCCCGCTGATCCCCTATGCTCAACACCTCAAACACCCCTAGCACCCCGAGAGCACCGACATGTTCACACCCCCTCAAGGGTCAGTTGTGCCCTGCCACCCGGAGGACTACCCAATACCTAAGACCTCGAGTAGCCTAGTCATCCCGATGACACCCCTATGCGTTGCGCTCAACCCTCATGGGCCACGCATTCCCCAGTTTCGCATCGATAGTTTCGGCGCCCAACGCCGACGTGGCAGCATCTGCATCCCGCCCAGTGCATGGCCCGGCCTCGCTGCCTTCCGCAAGCTGCAGGGATTACAATTCTCCGCATCTCCAAATTTCCTTGATATTGATGATGGCGCACGGGCTCGCAAATATCGAAGGTCTCGGCAAGGATCCGATGGACTCTTCACGAGAAGTCCTCAGAACTCTGAATATCGAAATGACTGCGTGGACTGCAAGTACAGATTCCGAGGAGCGTAACGCCGCGCCTCCTCAGAGAACCGCAGTTTTGCTCCTCGGTGTTCTGAACTCTCGTCAGCCATCGTCAGACGTCGTCAGCCATAATCAGACGTCGTCAGCCATCATCAGACGTCGTCAGCCATCATCAGACGTCGTCAGCCATAATCAGACATCTTATGCCACGCGAATACCATGAATACTAAGGAAATGCAAGGAACGTATTGTCCGCACCTTGGAGTGCTTGATAATGCCCACCCATTGGTTCCACAGCGCGTGGTTCTGCCGCCCGTAAATGCTCGCCAGCTCCAGCTCAACAGAACCTACGAGGCACTTCCCACAAACCCCCGCCGGGCACTCTCGACGAGGCGGTGAGTGCAGCAAGCACGACGGCATCCAATTGTGACAGGGCCCGTGTCCCATGCGGGCGGAGCAGGGCAATCCTGCAAACCAAGCCTGAGAGTTCGTAGCACTGTCCCCACCCAGGCTCCGTGGACTGCGCCGCGGTGCGGAATGGGTCGCAGGGGATGCGCAATCCGCAGGCGCTCGGAAGAGAAATGCTTGCGACAGAGAAGCGCACTGCCAAAAAGCACGTGGCAAACCAAACACGTGGCACACCAGGCGTCTGCATGGAACCTGTCCGTAAAAGAATGCACGGCGGCACGGCGGCCTGGCACACAGGGCCATCAAAACACAGGGAGATCCGGCGCACCAATCGTTGAGTCCAACAGAATGTCGTTATGGTCCATCACCTTGATCACAACCTTCTCCACCTCGAGGTCGCTCGGGTTGTTGATGCGAACTTGGAAGTTGAACAGGCTATTGAACAGCCCCCCCCTCGTCTTGGGCAGCACCTCCGTTTGATAAGTCTCCTTACCACAGCTCACACTGCAGTACACGTCGCTCGTTCCTGTGCGGTCCTTAGCCGCAACGTCCCGGCACTCCTTCACCTGCACCATCACTTGGAACGTGCCCGCTTTCACTGTCTGCAGCCTTGAGTGCTTCACCTGCAACCTCCAAAGGTGCCCGCCCTCGTCGGTACCTCGTCGCCAGCAAATACCCCGCATCACACTTGGCGCAGCATATAATGCGGCATGCATTTGCGCCGGGCTTCAGCTCCACTCCCCAATTTCCGGATTAGCAGATGGTGCGTGCTATCCCTTCTTCACCATTATCTCCATCTCGCCCTTGCCTCTAAGACCGCCAGGCCTTCAGGCAGGCCCCGAGAGGGAAGCGGAGGGCGCGCTGTTGACCAGAATGCATGGCGAGGGTCGCAGCTGGCGGTCTGATCCGGTGACGCCTCGCTCAGGCACAGCAGGGTGGGCTGAGACCTTGGGCACGACAGTGGTAGTCAGGTCTTCAGGGTTGAGATTCTGGAATTGCCGATCACCCTCATCGTCGGTGTCCACGTCGGTGTCTGTTTGCATGCCCTCCTCGAGCGCATTCAGCAGCTGCGCGGAGTTCCCCAGGCTGATCTCCTCCACCTGCATTTACACCCCCCGCCCGCCCTCTCCACGAGCTACATTGTGGCCTGTCAAGGAACTGGAGTGGGGGCCGCAGCTCGCCACGTAGGTGCGTGGAAGCACTGTGGGTGCTGCCCTAAACAAAAACCCTAAAATCCTAAAATCCTAAAAGCCCATGGGAGCCCCAAGGCAGCCCCGGGGCCCAACTCGGTGCCACGATGGCGCAGGCAACGCACGAGGTATTTCCTCTGGATCTCGAACAGGCACACCATACCGAGCGCCCGATCCAACAGTGCTAGCGCATCACACTCAAGGTCCGACAGCCGCGTCTCTCAACCCCACGTTGGAGGGTCACCATATGTTGAGATAGGGTTGAACAGCCGTGTATCTCCGCATGCAGCCCGGGCCCAGAACGGCCAGAACGCGGTCTGAGAGAAAGACCGCAGGTTTTCGTTCAGAGTGATGTGTGCTGGCTGAATCTAGATCAACATTAGAAAAGATCGGACGGCTTGAGACCGCCGCGCTACGTGGATGGCATAGCCCCCAGGCTTCGAAGGCTCCCTTGCCAAAATCTCAGCGCACTTGCTCTTGCGATGGGGCCCAGTGCACAGGTCACCTTGGCGGTGTTGCCACCCATGTACTCGACCACACTGTGAGCGAGCTTCCCCACCAGCTGGCCCTTGCCCTTGCCTGCTCTAGTAGCGGATGTGCGGTCCCTGGTGGTAAGGCGCGCGGCACTGCGGGCGCCGGCATCCATTGCCACACCCTTTGCCATGCGCCCCGCATCCCCAAACCCGAGCCATAGCATCAACCTCATCGACGGGCCTTGGGTCAGCGGTAGAGGTCGGAATCCCGGAGGTGGTGCGACGTCTTTCCACGTATCTATGGGCTCCATGCACGTCTCCTTGGACACGTCACGCAACTCCGCCGGCATCTCGATGTCCAATGACCCGAGGAGCTCATCGCCGCCCTGCGCCCTCACGGCGAACGCCCGCAGCAGCTGCCACGTCACAAGTTGCGCTGGCAAAGGTTCGGCGAGCCAGCAGAGCCCGAATTCCAAGGTGCGCTGCGGAGGCGCGACGGCTCGAGGACCAGGGACTGCCAGAGATGCGTGCTATCCGTGGATCCTGAGGCCGCTGACTGGGCGGAGGGACTCCTTGATTCGCAGCGCGTTGGATGCGAGCATGTCCACTTTGCCCATTTCCCTGCGATGAATCCAATCGGAAGAAGCGTGCGGGCGCCATGATCCGGCCCATTGTGAGGTGCACTCCGCTTATGATCGAGTGTGGTACATTTGGCAAACTCCCGACACGACCTCCGAGAATCGACGGGGGTCGGCGCCGAGAATGTTACCTTCTCTTCAGCCCACAGCTCGAGGTGCAGTGAGTCGGGGAGAAGTTGTAGAGCCGCCATCTTCAGCGACAGCGTGCAGTCCCACATTGGCCTGCGACACGAAGGGGGTGGGAGGGAAGGGATTGAGCTTCCCTGGGGCAGCACGATGATCATGCCCGAGCTACTGCGCGGCCCTCCGAGGTGCTGACGAGCTCAGCTGGCGAGGAGCTGAGGTGCTGCGGTGCCGAGAGCTGGCAAGGAGCACAGAGCTAGCAGCCGAGCTGCGATGGATGGCGGCTGCATGACGGCTGGATGGCGGCTTGGCGCGAGGGCGCGGGCGTGCGAGTGCAGGTCAGAGCACGCCGCGCCTCAACCAGTCAGATGCGAGCCGAGGTGCACAGGCGCGACTGAGCAGTGAGCCCGGGGCTTCACGCGCACGGCTGAGACTGAGGCTGAGCAGGGAGCCCGGGGCTTCACGCGCACGGCTGAGACTGAGGCTGAGCAGGGAGCCCGGGGCTTCACGCGCACGGCTGAGACTGAGGCTGAGCAGGGAGCCCGGGGCTTCACGCGCACGGCTGAGAGAAACTCCCGGGTGCGGCGCGTGCACCTCTGACTATCGCGGACGCTGTGTGTGCGACCAATCAAGGTGCTGCGTTTATCCTGGTTTGACGTCCCCGCACCCCTTCGAGGTGAGCCCAGTATCCAGTACTTGATGGCCAATGAAAATCAAAAAGCAACGCCGTGGGGCAGTGACGAAGGGCTAACCCAAGGTGGGGGGCCGTCTCACAGTCTAAGGCACAAGTCTGCCATGTGGCGATCCACAGCGGTGTGTAAGAAGACGT